>RJWM01033316.1:0-20732 GCA_004363535.1 Dasyprocta punctata
AAAAACAAACCTTATTCTTCCTTACCCCTCTCTGGCCACAGAAGAGTGTATAAGCCAAACACTTTCCCAACTCCCTTGGAGCTGAACTTTCCTGTGTCCCGCAGATCCGGGCAATCTGATGTATACTATGGTCAGCCAGGGAGATTAGGACAAATCCTTCTCTGTCCTGGTAACAGCAACCAATATTGCAGACACTTTCTCCCTCTCTCGACTTCCTACTTTGAATGTGGGCAGGATGGTTGGAGCTGCAGCAGCCACTTTGCAACCAGGAGAAAAATCCCAAGAGCCTTCACGTCAGTGGCAGCTTTGACAGCCGGCAGTGAGTGGACCAAGATGAGTTGCCAGCTGTAGACCCAAGCTGTCCAGCATGAAAGCCAAGTCCGTGGGTGGCAGTGGCTGTGATTGGTCCAGACTGAGAAATGCCACAGCGTCAGGGTAGAGTCTGGCCAGGGGCTGCAGGCCTAGCATGACCCAAAGGAAGATGTCTTGGTTACTTTTCGCTCGTTGCCGAGACAAAATACCTGACGCCCAAAATTAGGGAAGGAAAGGTTTATTCTTACAGTTTCTTGGGAGTTTCAGTCCATAAAGTGGGCTCCAAGGCAGTATGGGATGACAGGGCTACAGTTCATGGTGGCTGCAAGCTGCAAGCCGCAATCCTCGCTGGTGAGAGAGAGGGCGGAAGCCGGGAAGCAAGCAAGAGGAAGACCCGCCTTCCCTTATACTGTATCTCAGCTCCACCCCTGGGCAGGTGTAGCAGTCACGTCATTAATCCTGGCGCCATTAATCCTGGCGCTAGACAACAAACTGATCACAAGTGTCAGACTCAGCCCCATCAAAAGTATGAGGACTTGGGGGTACATAGCATATCCTATACAGAAGAATAATCTCCAAGGAGCTGGAGGGGGTGGGGAGCTTGCCTAGCATGCTTGAGGCCCTAGTTTCAACCTCTAGTACCAAAACAATTACTTTGACTGGGCACCATGTCTCAGGCTTATAGTCCAAGCGACTTGGGAAGCTGAGGCAGGAGGATTGGTCGATCCCAGGAATTTAAGATCAACCTAGGAAATAGAGAAACCCCATCTAAATTTTTCTTTTTTTTTTTTTTGGTACCAGTGATCAAACTCACAACCTAAGCCACTGAGTTAAATCCCTGGCCCTGGCCCTATTTTTTGAGACAAGGTCTCACTCCGCAGTTCAGGCTGGACTTGAACTCACTTTGTAGCCCAGGCTGGTCTCGAACTCAGAAGGACCCTCCTGCCTCAGCCCCCGGAGTGCTGGGATTACAAATGTACGCCACCACACCCAGGTTGGATTTGAGCTTTTGACTTCCAGGATGGCGTCGGTGACAGTGGTGTATGAGTCCCAGTCCTTGCGTGGACCCCTGCCCGTCCTGCGCCCCACCACCCATGGACCGCAGGGCTTCGTACACGCCAGGCGAGCGCTCAGCACTGAGCCCCACTCACAGCCCCTGACTGTCTATTTTATCCGCACATCCTCATGGGTAAAGGGGGCCACGAGTGGCATCGTGGTCTGGGGTCTCCTATTCCTAAGCTAACGAGTCCGTCCCTTGCTGTTGCATAGGGTGGCAGGAGACAAGATTCCTTGCTGGGCACAGTGGCACATACCTGTCATCCCAGCACTCTGGGAGGCTGAGGCGGGAGGATGGCAAGTTCAAGGCCAGCCTGGACAACTGAGCACAGCTCTGTCTCAAAATAAAAAATAAAAAGGGCTGGGGACGGAGCTCAGTGGAAAAGCGCTGTATTCCATCTCCAGTACCCCCTCACCCCCAAAATTAATAATAGTAAATTAAATAAAGACTCCTGGGTCAGAAACAAAGCACTTTTGTTCTTTCTTTCTTTCTTTTTTTTTTTCTTTTTTTAAAATCTTTTTGAGACAGGGTCTCACTATGCAGTTCAGGCTGGTTTTGTTTGTTTGTTTGTTTGTGGCACCAGGGATCAAACTCACAGCGTCACACCTACCAGGCAGGTGCTTAAGCCACTGAGCCAAACTCCCAGCCCTCGGGCTGGCCTTGAACTCACTTTGTAGCCCAGGCTGGTCTCAAACTTGAAATGATTCTCCTGTCTCAGCCTCCCAAGTGCTGGGATTACAGAAAAATGAATTAAAATAAAATAAAATAAAACAAAATTGCTTTCTATTTTCTGTGCTCCTTCTCCACAGCCTGTCCTCCCAAAAGCAGCAACCAGGGGGCGCCATGAGCACTGAGTCACCTCCTTCCCTCCTCTGCCCTCAGCCCTCCATGGCTCCCACCTCCCTAGATCCAAAGCCCAGGTCTACTCTGTAGCCCTCAGGGCCCTGCTCGACCTGCCAATCTCCTCCCTGCCTCCCCTCTTCCCTCTGCCCCTTGCTCCCTCTGCTCCAGTCACATGGCCTCCTCTCTGCTTCTGCATTGTGCCAGGCTTTGTCCTGCCCCAGGGCCTTTGCATGGCTATGCCCTCTGCCTAGAATGCTATTCCTCCAAATACTTGTATGGGCCCTTCCCTGGCTTCCTTTATGTCACTGCTCAGATATCTCCTAAGTGTATAAAATATTTACTACCATCTGCCTCAAATATTGCAACCTCCTGGCCCCCTGATGAAGACTTTTTTTTTCTTTTTTGCGGCACCAGGGATCGAACTCACAACCTCGGGCCTGTCAGACAGGCGCTTAAGTCACTAAACCAAACTCCCAGCTCCGGTTTTTTGAGGCAGGGTCGCACTGTGTAGCTCAGGCCGGCCTTGTGCTCACATTGTAGCCCAAGCCGGCCTCGAACTCACAACGCTCCTCCTACCTCAGCCTCCCAAGTGCTGGGATTAAAGGCATGCACCACCATGCCCAGCTCTGATGAAGACTCTTTAGACCAAAACATGAGTCAGACTCCTTTGAATCCTCTGCCTGACTAGGTCAGCCTGGTGTTTTCCCCTTCTCCTTGAAGGGTCTACTTTGAGCAGGAATCCTACTAAATCCCTTTAGCAAAAACCCCTACCCGACGCCAGGCATGGTGGCGCACGCCTTTAATCCCAGCACTCGGGAGGCTGAGGTAGGAGGAGCGTTGTGAGTTCGAGGTTGGCTTGGGCTACAACGGGAGCTCAAGGCCGGCCTGAGCTACATAGTGCAACCCTGCTTTGAAAAACTAGGGCCGGGAGTTTGGCTCAGTGTCGTAAGTGCCTGTCTGGCAGGCGTGAAGCTGTGAGTTTGATCCCAGGTGCTGCAAAAAAAAAAAAAAAAACCCTACCCTTCCTGGGCATGGTGGCACACACCTGTAAACCTAGCACAGTTGGGAGGCTGAGGCAGGGAGATCACTACAAGTTTGAGGCCAGCCTGGGCTATACAGTGAGTTCAAGGCAGTCTGAGATACATAGAAAGACCCCATCTCAAAAAACCAAAACCAAAACTCTGCCCGTAAAGTATTTGAAGTGGCACTACCCTTAATCCTAGCTACTCGGTAGGCTGAAGCAGGAGGCGCCCTTGAACCCAGGAGTTATACATTAGCTAGGACAGTACAGTGAGACCCCAGTTTAAAACAACAATAACAACAACAAAACAAGCCGGGTGTGGTGGCGCACACCTTTAATCCCAGCACTTAGGAGGCTGAGGTAGGAGGAGCGTTGTGAGTTCAAGGCCAGTTTGAGCTACACAGTGCGACCCTGCCTCAACAAAACTGGAGCTGGGAGTCTGGCTCAGTGGCTTAAGCGCCTGTCTGGGCTGTGAGTTCGATCCCCAGGGTCGCAAAAAACAAACAAACAACAACAAAAAAAAAAAAACCACATCCTCACCAGTTAGCCCTGTATGGTGATGTACTACTGTCATCCCAGGACTCTGAGAGCCTGAGGTAGGAAGATCTCTAGTTCAAGTCTGGCCTGCGGCAAATTAGCAATTTAGTGAGACTGTTTTGAAATAAAAGGGATGGGGATGTAGGTCTGTGTGAAGACCCTGGGTTAAATCCTCGGTAGAGCCAGGAGTTTGGCTCAGTGGCTTATTAAGCACCTGCCTGGCAGGTGTGAGGTTGTGAGTTCAATCCCGGGTGCCACAAAAAAAAAAAAAAAAAAAAAAAAAAAGACAGAGTGGGGAGAGGGAGGAGAAGGGAACAGGGAGGGGGAGGGAGAGAAGAAAAGAAAGCGGCCATACTGCATGGCTCAATAAGTAAGGAATTCAGAAATAGGCATACAAAGAAGGAAAGAAGGAAGGAAAGAAATAACGAGAGAAAGAAAGAGAAAAAGAGATGTTAGGACCAGGGCAGCGCTCACCCTGGCCTGCTTGGAGGGGGCTGACCAGTGCTGTGTCTTGGGTCCGGACCTGTTCTTGGTGGTGGTTGGCATGTTTTCAGTCTGTGAAAGTCCTCAAGTTTCTGCATTTGATTTATACTTTATTTTATTTTTTTTTCTCTTTTGCACTCCAGGGAATGAAAGCCAGAAGCGCTGGTATTACAGGTGTGCGACCACCCTTGCTGGGTCACATGCGTTCACGTTACCTTTTTTTTTGCAGCACCGGGGTTCAAACTCACAATGTCGCGCCTGTCAGACAGGCGCTTAAGTGACTGAGCCAAACTCCTGGTTTTTTGAGGCAGGGCCGCACTATGTAGCTCAGGCTGGCCTTGCAAGTGCATTATAGCCCAAGGCAGCCTCAAACTCACAATGCTCCACCTACCTCAGCCTCCCTAGTATTGGGATTAAAGGCGTGCGCCAGCACGCCTGGCTTTTTACTTGTTCTTGTTCAAGCTGTGAGCTAAGAAAGGGTTTTATATTTTTTTACGTGGTTAAAAAAATCAAAAGAATAGTAGCTCAAAAAGAAAAGAATAATAATTCATGTCACATGGAAATTCTATGAAAAAATTTTTTTGTTTTTTTGGAGACGGTTTCACTATATGGTTCAGAGTGATCTTTTTTTTTTTTTGTGGCACCAGGGATCAAACTCACAACCTTATGCCTGCCTGGCAGGCACTTCAACCACAGAACCAAACTCCCAGTCCTAGTTTTTAGAGACAGGGTGACACTGTGTAGCTCAGGCCGGTCTTGCACTCACATCGTAGCCCAGCCTCCAACTCACAATGCCCCTCCTACCTCAGCTTCCCGAGTGCTGGGATTAAAAGCATGTGCCATCATGCCCGGATGGTTCAGGGTGATCTTGAACTCACTTCGTACCCCAGGCTGGCTTCCAACTCACGGCAATCCTCCTGCCTCAGCCTCCCAATTTTTTGTTTTGTTTTGTTTTGCAATACTAGAGGTTGACCCAGCACCCTCGCATTGAGCAACATTCTCAGTCCTTTTTTTTTTTTTTTTTTTTTTTTTTTTTGCGGCACCAGGGATTGAACTCACAACCTCGCGCCTGCCAGAGCAGGCGCTTAAGCCACTGAGCCAAACTCCCAGCCCTGGTTTTTTGAGGCAGGGTCGCACTGTGTAGCTCAGGTCAGCCTTGCGCTCGTGTTGTAGCCTAAGCCAGCCTCAAACTCACTCCTTTTTATATTTTATTGGAGACAGAGTCTTGCTGAATTGCTAAATTGCCAAGGCTGCGCATGGAATTCGGATCCTCCTGCCTCAGCCTCCAAGTGGTAGGATGACAGGCATACAGCACCATGATTAGCTCTCTTTTGTGCAAATATTTGACTGACTTTTCCCACATCATACAGCCAGCTCCCAGCCCACAGGGATTTGGGTTTCTTTCCTTCACAGCTGTGTCCTCCAAGAAATATTTGCAGTCCAGGATCAGGGTTTCAGGTCTTGGATTTGGGGGCACCTTAGAAAGCAGAGATAATAGCCAGGCATGGTGGTGCACGCCTTTAATCCCAGCATTCGGGAGGCTGAGGTAGGAGGAGCGTTGTGAGTTCGAGGCTGGCTTGGGCTACAATGGGAGTGCAAGGCTGGTCTGAGCTACACAGTGCGACCCTGCCTCAAAACACCAGGGCCGGGAGTTTGGCTCAGTGCCTTAAGCGCCTGCCCTGGCAGGTGCGAGGTTGTGAGTTTGATCCCAGATGTCGCAAAAAAATAAATAAATAAATAAAAAAGCAGGGATAAGGCAGGTGTTGCCGGGCTAGGTGTTTGTTTACAGGAGGAGACTGGTGTTTTGTTTACAGGAGGGGAGGGGCATCGGAGGCAGGTTGCCCAACCCCAGAGGCCCCAGGGCGGCTAAAGCACAAAGGCAGGCAAGTGCAATCCTGGTTCCTAAAATCGGGCCCTAGCCTGAGGCAGTAGTGGCCCTGGGTTCCAGGTCTGGAAATCTGAGCCGCAGGTGGGCCTGAGGGGCCAAGTCTTTGTTCTCCTTCAAGCCTGACAAGCTGGACTCCATCATCAGCATTGGCTTTCATTTTTTTTCTTTTGTACACTTAAAATTGAACCCAGGGCCTTTGCACTGAGCTACACGCTCACCCTTTTGAAATTTTGAGATAGGGTCTCACTAAATTGAGCAGGCTGGCCTGAAAATAAAAAAATTTTTTTTAAATTCTTTTTTTGAGATAGGGTCTCCCTACGTAGTCCAGGTTGACCCTGGATCACTATGTAGCCCTGGCTGGCTTTTTTTTTTTTTTTTTTTTTGTGGCACCGGGGATTGACCTTGCAACCTCACGCCTGCCAGGCAGGCGCTCAAGCCACTGAGCCAAACTCCCAGCCCTGGTTTTTTTGAGGCAGGGTCGCACTGTGTAGCTCAGGCCGGCCTTGCACTCACATTGTAGCCCAAGCGGGTCTCGAACTCACAATGCTCCACCTACCTCAGCCTCCTGAGTGCTGGGATTAAAGGCATGCACCACCACGCCCAGCTCCTGGCTGGCTTTGAACACTCTACAATCCTCCTGCCTCAGCTTCCTGAGTGATGGGATTACAGGTGTGTAGCTGAGGCTGACTTCAAACTGAAGCTCCTCCTGCCTCAGCCCCCCGAGTACCTGGGACTCCCGTAAAACTATTTCCTTGTGAGTGGGACTTGTCTCCACCCTTAATAACTGTGTGACCCTTGGGGTACGATTTAACTTCTCTGACTTTCAGCTGCCTCAGGGGTAAAGGAAGCCAGGAGTGGTAGCATGCAATCCTTATTCCAGCACTCTGGGAAGCTGAAGCAGGAGCATCACAAGCCCAGAGCCCAGCCTGGGTAATGTAGCAAGACACTTACCTGAAAAAAAAAAAATTTAAAGCCTGGCGTGGTGGAGCATGCCTTTAATCCCAGCACTTGGAGAGGCTGAGACAGGATGATCACTGTGAGCCCAGAGGCCAGGCTGCGCCACCTATTGAAACCCTGCCTCCAAAACCAAAACCAAACAAAAATGTGTACCCGAGCAGCGAGCAGTGGCGGCGGGTGGTCAGCAGGGGTCGCTGCTGCAGCCTCCTTGTCCTGCTTTAGCCGCAGCGGGCGCATGCGCAATGGCGCTTCCCTGCAGAGGTGATTTTTTTTTTTTCCCGTTCTTCTCCGTAGTTCCCCGCCCTTTTACCTCTGAGCCTGAATTTATTACTGCAGACTTTGAACCTGGTTGCGTTTCGTTTTGCTCCAGGGGTCTGTTAATCTAGTGTACGGGCAGTGAAGGTCTGGGGAGGTCATCTGGCCGCATCCCTGTGGCTGTGGGGCGGAGCACCTGTCCGAAGAAGCGATACTGCGGGGGAAGGGCTTCGATTTTCCGTGCCCCTTCTTCCCCAGTTCTTGAGCTTACCTGAGAATTTCTCAATAATCATATGCCGCCTTTTTACCCCTTACCCCTTTGGTGTGTGGCACTGGGGATGGGACCCAGGTTCTCCACACAGAGCCAAAACCCAAACCCCCCTTTTTTAAATTTTTTGTGACAGGGTCTCGCAAAGTCATTAAGTTTCCCAAGCTGGACTCGAACTTGGGATCCTCCTGCCTCAGCCTCCCGAGTGCTGGGATTAAAGGCGTGTGCCACCACGCCCGGCTTGACCTGTCATTTTTAAAAATGAAAACGCTTGCATTATTGCTCTGCAAAACCTGTCCCTTTTTGTCTTGTTTTGTTATGTTTCGGAGACGGGGTCTCCCTATGTAGTTCAGACTGACCTTGAACTCACTATGTATCCCAGGCTGGCCTCGAACTCATGGCAATCTTTCTGCTTCAGCCTCCCCAGTGCTGGAATTATAGGCGTGCACCACCACACTCAGCAAGACCTCGCTTTGAAGGAGAAAAGGGCTGTGCCATGCCTAATAAGGGATTCAACACACAGTAGTTGAGTGAGGTTAAAGATTGATTAAAAAAAAATCACTCACAATGCAAATCAAACAAACATCTGCTGGAAACTCGTCCCCCAAACTGCGCATGTCCTTGCTTTGTAAATTAACATACTTCGTGTCACGATCAAAGATGTGGGTGTTTGAAGACCAGGGGAGCTGACATCTTTTGGCTTTATCTCCTACCTCTCCAAGTCTAGCATTCAATAGATGTTTATCGAGTGCCTTCTGCCTCCCTCAGTTTACCCCGAGGATAAATGACACTGCAATAGTAATCCCTGCTTGTATGAAAGCCAGCCTAGACCAGCGCTTTACACAGTGGTGAGGCCGGAACACTTGAGGAGGAGGGGGGTGCAAGCTTCTTTTAGAGCTCAGACATAAAAATTGCTTTTCTTTCTGCAGAAACGACACCTCCTCCACACCCAGTCCTGGAAAAGCACTGCTCTCTCCCTGGTTTTTTTCTTCGAGCAAATTTAGGGGAACGAGGGACAGCAGGGAGTTGATTTGCACAAATCACAACATCATTCAATAAGGGAAGAAATAATAAGGTCCTACTATGTGCTCCAAAGCGGGCGATCTTTAAAAAAAAAATCAGACACACCGTCGAATGTCAGTTCATTTCCTCCAGCTGGAGATCTGAAATACTCAGGGTCAGTTTAGGACACTGATGCTCAAGAATTTTCAGGCGCCTCCCCCTGGACAGGAAGTGAAATAGAAATTGGGAGTGGCACTGGAAAGCCTTTAGATCCAGCCTCAGACACAAGCTAAATCCTGGAATAAGTAACTATTCTATTAATGACAGCGAGAGTTAATTAAAATAGATATCATCTATCGAACACTAAGTGTAAGACACAGTGTTAACCCCTTATATATAAAGTTAATCCATTTTATTCTTCCCAAGGCAGTGAGATAGTACACATTACCCCCCAGCTTGGCCATAAGGAAGAGACACGGAGAAATCTCAGAAACTAAGATAACACGCAGTATGGAGAAGCCGGCAAGGTACCAACGAAACCTCTCAAGAGTGCCTGGTACGAGCATAGCTGTCATCCCAGCACTACGAGACGCTGAGGCAGGAGGGTCGCAAGTTCCTGCCCAGCCCAGACCACTCAGCGACTTAGCGAGGCTCCGACTCAATTTTTCTTTTGTTTTCTTTCTGTCTCTCTTTTTTTTTTTTGAATGGCTGGGATGTAGCAGAGTGCAAGGGCCCTGGGTTCAGTCTCCAGCATGATGGGGGGAGGTGGTGGGTGGGGGAAAGTCTGGTTCATTGTAGTTGCTCAATGTGTTTATGTACTTGATAAATGTCTAATATTTCCTTTGAATTTTTTTTGTATTTTTGAGACAAGGTCTCATTATGCAGTTTAGGCTGGGCTGGAGCTCACTTTGTAGCCCATGCTGGTCTCAAACTCGCCATGATCCTCCTGACTCAGCCTCCTGAGTGCTGGAATTATAGGCGTGCACCACCACGCCCGGATTAAATTTTTTTTTAAATTTGAAATAATTAAGAATTACAAGCAGTACACAGAGGTACCGGGTATCCTCTACCCCAGCTTCGCCCAGTGGTATCGTCCTACGTAACAAGATTAAAAACAGGACATTGACATTGGTACAATCCACGGACTCTATTCACTTTGTAATCTGCTTTTAACAGATGTTTGACACTTTAGGAGCTAACGGCTGCAATAAGCTCATTATTAATCGCACTTTACACGGCGCTCTTAGACTCGCGCGTCTAAATATTGCGCTCTGGAGGCGGACAACCTCCGTGGGATCCTGAACCTGCGCGCTGCAGCAGTGCGTCCGGCGCCCAGAGGGTTAAGGAAACAGCCGCGACACTGCGGCTGCGCGCAGCGTCGTTGAGCTCCGCCCCCACAGCACGACCCGATGACCCGCCCAACCGGCGTCGTCCTATAAAAGGCTGGGTGTTGACGTCAGCGTTCTCTTCCGCCGTCGTCGCCGCCATCCTCGGCGCGGCTCCATTCCGTCGGGTCTGTCTGGGAGAATCCAGCGACATCCGCCACCATGGTGAGGACTTTCGTGCGGCTGGGACCTCTGGAGGGCGGGGAGGCGTCTGTGGGGTCGGCGCTGCCTAGCCTGGAGCGTTGGGGTCGGCCGGATGGGGAGGAGACATGGCGGCAGTGGCGGCGGCGGCGGGGCCGGGGGCTCGGGGCTGGGGAAGCGGCCGCCGCCATGTCTGCCTGCCGCTGCTGGTCTCGGGGCGTTTTTTCGGCTTCCAGGGCTGCCGCCGCCTCGCGGGAGCCGGGGCCCGATTGAAGCTGGGGTGGAGGCGGACGGGGGTCGGGGAGGGGTATGGTGAGGTGGCAGGCGCTGTGTAATGGCGCGCACCGCGGAGGGAGTGAGGGGAGACGGAGCCGCTTTACGTAACCCGCGGACAGAGCTTGGTTTCCTGTCGGGGGCCGGGGGCGGCGGGGTGTAAAAATAGGCCTCCCTGGACGTCTCCGAGGTGTTGTGCACCCTTGGGCAGAGTCCTTGCCTATCCTTGTTTCTGAACCACGAGGTGCCCGCTCCTGGGTGTCGCGGCTGCCCCGGTCCCCGTGCTCCGGGGAGCGGCGCGTTCAGACATTTTAGTGGTGGGGTCACCTAGTGCCGTCCCCCGGAGTCGCAGGTGTGACCTTGGGTTATAAAGTAGCGTTTTGGTTGGAGGTTGCCGGCGCGGTGACGTCTCTGGGCAATTTAGTATTTTCCTGTTTCTGTCAATATGTGACAACATCGTACTGGTCCCTGGGACATCTCGTCACAGTGGAGCGGTACATAGCCACCGCTTTTCTGGATTGTCAGCTGTGAATGACAGCTGAGATCGGTTTGGGGGACATGGCGTGGATTTTCAGGGGTGCCCACAAGGAACGTCGTGATGCCAAACTGGTGTCACAGGGCGGTCCCGTACCCCACCCCCCCCACCCCCCCGCCAAGCCTGGCTCCCTCCTGGCCCAGGGCCTGGCTGTCCTCTATCGACCAGGTGTCTCTGCCAAGCCAGGTTCCTGGAATCCCTGCTGGCCTAAACCCCACCCCCCTCGCTCGCCTAGGTGAACTTCACCGTAGACCAGATCCGGGCCATCATGGACAAGAAGGCCAACATCCGCAACATGTCAGTCATCGCCCACGTGGACCACGGCAAGTCCACGCTCACGGACTCCCTGGTATGCAAAGCCGGCATCATCGCGTCTGCCCGGGCTGGTGAGACCCGCTTCACGGACACCCGGAAGGATGAGCAGGAGCGCTGTATCACCATCAAATCAACGTGAGCCCCCGACGGACGGCCTCTGGACCCGGGGTGGGGGAAGAACAGGCCTGGGCCTTGGGGGGCCTGAGACCTGTAAGAACTGAGTCTGGGGGCAGGGGTGTTGGACTACAGGGAGTTTGACAGACGGCTGACAGTACCCGTAGATACCTGGTTTGTCATGCTGGGGAAGGGGCATGTCAGTGTGGCGCCTAGGAATGCTGTATGAATCCCCGACTTGCATTGTTGGTTCCTGACAGCATAACAAAGCCCAGTAATGGTGGTGGTTGTCTTCAGGTGGTGGCTTGTTGTGTTACATAACTCAGTGGTTTTTGGAGTATTAGCGATTGAAGTAAGTTTTTTGATGGAGCTGTGTTTCTGGCCATGTATTGGCTTTTTGAAATAGGGTTTCATTTTACAGCTTAGGCTGGCCTTGAGCTCACTTTGTAGCCCAGGCTGGTTTTAAACCTGCAGTGATCCTCCTGCCTCAGTCTCCTGAGGCTGGGATTACAGGCGTGAGCCACCACACCAGACTTCCAGCTATTTTTTTTTTTTTTAATCTTGAGATAACGGTGTTAAAAGTGGCTAAGTTGTTTGGGATGGGCTGGAACTTGTGATCTTCCCTGTCTCAGCCTCCCCTGGTGCTGCTGGGTGCTGGGATTACAGGCTCGTGCTACCACTCCAGCCTGGTTAATTGCCTGTCTTGCTGGGGGCTCAGGCAGTGGAGGGAAGGCTGTGTGCAGTCCTGAGAGCTGGCCCTGCCTAGGTCTGCAGGCGTGAGCAGCGTGAGGCCCTGCCTAGTGGGTGCCAGGAGGCGCCCATCCCCAGGGGTTCCTCCCTGGGGCAGAGGCCTCCCTTTGACAGGGTGGACTGAGCCCAAGTGGGGTGTCTGCATCCTGGGTCAGGATGAGTAATGCTTCAAGGGAGGGGACGGGCGGGGTACTCGGGTGGCAGCGCTGGTTCTGCACTGTCACCACATACCTGGGGCTGAAGTCCCCGTGCAGGTCTGGCGTGGAGTTGGGGTTTGCTGTTGTGGACGCGGGGGGCCAGGTTGGCACCGCCCCGCTGACCCGCGTCTCCTCCGCAGCGCTATCTCCCTCTTCTATGAGCTCTCTGAGAACGACTTGAACTTTATCAAGCAGAGCAAAGATGGCTCTGGCTTCCTCATCAACCTCATCGACTCCCCTGGGCACGTGGACTTCTCCTCGGAGGTGACGGCCGCCCTGCGTGTCACCGATGGCGCCTTGGTGGTGGTGGACTGTGTGTCAGGTAAACCGAGGTCCCGCTTGGAGGGTCCCGGGACTGTGCAGCCTCAGTCCGACTGACGTCCCCGCCCCCTCGGCCCACAGGCGTGTGTGTGCAGACGGAGACGGTGCTGCGCCAGGCCATCGCCGAGCGCATCAAGCCTGTGCTCATGATGAACAAGATGGACCGGGCCCTGCTCGAGCTGCAGCTGGAGCCCGAGGAGCTGTACCAGACCTTCCAGCGCATCGTGGAGAACGTCAACGTGATCATCTCCACCTATGGCGAGGGCGAGAGTGGCCCCATGGGCAACATCATGGTGCGTCCGGCCTGTTGGCTACCTGGCGCAGGGCTGGGAGGGGGTGGTGGGCTTTGCACCCTGCTCGTGATGACTGAAATTTCTTCACTTTGACCTGATGTCTTTTGAAGAAGCCCAGTGTCTGAAATGCTCATTGCCAGGGACTTCGCTGTCGCGTCTGCCCCAGGCGCCCCAGTCACAGGTCGCACTTCTCTGCTCCCCCAGATCGACCCTGTCCTTGGCACCGTGGGCTTCGGGTCCGGCCTGCACGGCTGGGCCTTCACCCTGAAGCAGTTTGCCGAGATGTACGTGGCCAAGTTCGCAGCCAAGGGCGAGGGCCAGCTGGGGCCTGCCGAGCGGGCCAAGAAGGTGGAGGACATGATGAAGAAGCTGTGGGGAGATCGGTGAGTGCGGGGCTGCCGGGCCCGAAGCCCGGACATTGGGTGGCCCACCCGGCTCAGCTCCCTTTGGGGACCCTGGGCCTCACGGCACCGCACGCTCTGCCCATCAGGTACTTCGACCCGGCCAACGGCAAGTTCAGCAAGTCGGCCACCAGCCCCGACGGAAAGAAACTGCCCCGGACCTTCTGCCAGCTTATCCTGGACCCCATCTTCAAGGTACGGCAGGGTGGCCTGGGGACATGCAGGGCCCTGGGTTGGGAGCGTCTTTGCCCTAAGCATGGCGCCCTGAGCAAGGTTCCGGCCCCGCTCACCCCGGTATGACAAGGGGACTACTGAGGGGGAGGGCGCCGGGTTGTGTGGAGCAAGGGGAAAGGGTCCTTGTGTCCTGAATTCTCTGCCGTGAGGCCCCCCCAGGGCCACCTAGGGCTCAGGGCAGCCAAAGACTACGCGGGTTCCTGCTGCCCTGCTGACCGCTCCCCTCCTCGCTTCTTTGCCTGGCGGCTCAGGTGTTCGATGCCATCATGAATTTCAAGAAGGAGGAGACGGCCAAACTGATTGAGAAGCTGGACATTAAGCTGGACAGCGAGGACAAGGACAAGGAGGGCAAGCCCCTGCTCAAGGTGAGGGGATGGCGTGCTTGGGCTGGGCCCGCCAGCCTGGCACTGCCCTGGGGGCCGTCACTGCTGTCCGCTGGCAGGGCGTGTGGCTCCCGTGGCCCCCCCAGGTCCTGAGTCTGGCCCTCCTGTCCCCGCAGGCCGTGATGCGCCGCTGGCTGCCGGCTGGAGACGCGCTACTGCAGATGATCACTATCCACCTGCCGTCGCCTGTCACGGCACAGAAGTACCGCTGCGAGCTGCTGTACGAGGGGCCCCCAGACGACGAGGCAGCCATGGGTAGGAGCCGCCAGGGCCTGCATGGGCTCGGGGCTGGGGCCGAGCTGTGGAGGTGTGACTTACCCCCCCCCTCGTGTCTTCCATCCAGGCATTAAAAGCTGTGACCCCAAAGGCCCCCTAATGATGTACATTTCCAAAATGGTGCCAACCTCCGACAAAGGTCGGTTCTATGCCTTTGGACGCGTCTTCTCGGGGCTGGTGTCCACCGGCCTGAAGGTCCGGATCATGGGCCCCAACTACACCCCTGGGAAGAAGGAGGACCTCTACCTGAAGCCCATCCAGAGGTGAGCGGCCCGGGCGGGTCCCCTCTTCCTGGGGCTCCTGGCCTCCTGAGTTTGGCAGTGCTGAGGGTGGAACCCGGGGTCCTTGGCCAAGCCCCAGCCCCAGCCCCAGGTTTTTTTGCTTTGAGATGGGGTCTCTAGTCCTTAAGTTGCCAGGCTGGGCTTGACCTTGAGATGCCTTAGGCTCCTGAGTACTGGCACGCCAGGTGCACATGGCCTGGCTGTGTTGCTGTCTGCCTGTCTCTGGTGGCGGGGGGTGGAGAGAGGGACGCTGGCCGAAGCCCTGCCTTGGCTCCGCTAGCTTTTGGGCCCTGCCATCAGGACACAGGGTGGTTGGGGAACGCGTTGTTGCCGAGATCCCATTAAGGGGGATGTCTGGGATGTGGGGGACCGGAGCTGTGGGGCTGGAAGTGCCTGCTCCAGGCTCTCTCGAGGGCCTGGGCCTCACTGAGCCGCCCGCCGCCCCCAGGACCATCCTGATGATGGGCCGCTACGTGGAGCCCATTGAGGACGTGCCCTGCGGGAACATTGTGGGCCTGGTGGGCGTGGACCAGTTCCTGGTGAAGACCGGCACCATCACCACCTTCGAGCATGCCCACAACATGCGCGTGATGAAGTTCAGTGTCAGCCCCGTCGTCAGGGTGGCCGTGGAGGCCAAGAACCCGGCCGACCTGCCTAAGCTGGTGGAGGGGCTGAAGCGACTGGCCAAGTCCGACCCCATGGTGCAGGTGGGCGAGGGTCCTCGGGGGGCCCTGGGTGGGTCATGGTGACACGGGAGGGTGAGGTTTCTGTGCCGGGCCCCAGTGTCCCCGTGCTGTTTTGGGGCTCCCCTGGGCTCTGTGCCCCGGGTGGCGGCCCCAGCTGATGGACGCCTGGCCCCTGCAGTGCATCATCGAGGAGTCGGGTGAGCACATCATCGCGGGAGCCGGTGAGCTGCACCTGGAGATCTGCCTCAAGGACCTGGAGGAGGACCACGCCTGCATCCCCATCAAGGTGCGCCCTGGGCTGCGGGGAGGGCGGGGCAGCAGGGCCCTGGGGTGTGGTGCCATCAGCAGCGGGGCGCCGGGCTCCGGCCGTGGGGCACAGCTGCTGCTCCATGGGGCTCGGGTCTGAGCTGTCCCTGCCCCAGTGGGTCCCCTGCCACATGGGCACAGTGCTGCCGCTGTGTGCACCTGGGCCGTGGCCCTTCTCCGCCTCGCAGCCCCGCTGCCAGGGCCTGTCCTCGCTGGTGGCCGTCCTGGCCAGGACATGTGACCCACCGCTTTGCCTTCTCGCAGAAATCGGACCCCGTGGTGTCGTACCGGGAGACAGTGAGCGAGGAGTCGAACGTGATGTGCCTCTCCAAGTCCCCCAACAAGCACAACAGGCTGTACATGAAGGCGCGGCCCTTCCCTGACGGCCTGGCCGAGGACATCGACAAGGGGGAGGTGTCCGCCCGCCAGGAGCTCAAGCAGCGTGCCCGCTACCTGGCCGAGAAGTACGAGTGGGACGTGGCGGAGGCCCGCAAGATCTGGTGCTTCGGGCCTGACGGCACGGGCCCCAACATCCTCACCGACATCACCAAGGGTGTGCAGTACCTCAACGAGATCAAGGACAGCGTGGTGGCCGGCTTCCAGTGGGCCACCAAGGAGGTGAGCGGGAGGGGTCCCCAGCCTCCTGGGCTCTGGGGGTGCGGGCGGGCGGGGTCCCTGAAGGTGTCCTCCGCTCCTCCCACAGGGGGCGCTGTGCGAGGAGAACATGCGCGGCGTGCGCTTCGATGTCCACGACGTGACCCTGCATGCCGACGCCATCCACCGCGGGGGCGGCCAGATCATCCCCACGGCGCGGCGCTGCCTCTACGCCAGTGTGCTGACCGCACAGCCGCGCCTCATGGAGCCCATCTACCTGGTGGAGATCCAGGTAGGAGGCCCCGGCCCCGGCCCCTGCCCCTGCCCCCGCCCCCGCCCTCCGGCTCATGGCCGCTAAGCGCATCTCCCCCTCCTCCCAGTGTCCGGAGCAAGTGGTCGGCGGGATCTACGGCGTCCTGAACAGGAAGCGAGGCCACGTCTTCGAGGAGTCCCAGGTGGCCGGCACCCCCATGTTCGTGGTCAAGGCCTACCTGCCCGTCAACGAGTCCTTCGGTGAGTGTGGCCCAGGCCCCCACCGGGTGAACGGGGTGCAGACCCCTCCGTGCCGGCCCTGCTCACTCCCCGCCCTCCCCGCAGGCTTCACCGCCGACCTGCGCTCCAACACCGGCGGCCAGGCCTTCCCCCAGTGCGTGTTTGACCACTGGCAGATCCTGCCCGGAGACCCCTTCGACAACAGCAGCCGCCCCAGCCAGGTGGTGGCGGAGACCCGCAAGCGCAAGGGCCTGAAGGAGGGCATCCCGGCCCTGGACAACTTCCTGGACAAGTTGTAGGCGGCACCGCCGCGGCTCCCCGCAACAGCGCGTCCTCGCGTTCTCAGATGACACCTCGAGACTGTCCCCGCGCAGTGACCTCCGCCTGACAGGTTTCCAGGCCCACTCCGTGCCATCGCACGCCACTCACCCCCCGATGCTGTGTCTATTTATTTTGGGTTCCAGGGCAGCGGCAGTGCCCTCTCTGCGGGGACATTTGGGCCGGTGGGGGGAGGCGGGCAGGACACCCAGTCCTTGTTTTTCACGTGCTCAGAGGGAACCACAATTAAGATGTCCAAAAATTTAAAATACACACGTTGAGAGGTTTATTTGGGTAAATGGCCTGAAGCCGCCCTACCCCGGAGGGGGGCCGAGCAGGTGGGTCCTCAAGTCCTGGAAGGCAGGTTCCTGTGCGGTGTCACCACGAGCACCACCGCTGTGTTAGTGCCATTGGAATAATAAACTCCATACGGTGGTGGCCTTGTTGCATGTCATTGAGAGGGCGTCTGGGGGAGCCAGGGTGGGCTCACGCACCCCAGAAGTCGAGTGAGGACACCAAGCCTGCTCTGTAGAGGGGACCGAGTCCCAGGCCAACGGGAAATGGCCGCCGTCCGGGGCTGGGCAGTGCTGGGGACGGAGCCCGAGCTCTGGTCTGGCCTGGCACAGGCCGCAGAGGGCTGTACCTCAGGGCTGCACCCCAGCCCGCTTCCCTGCAGAGGCCGTCGGGTGCATCTCATTTCCGGTGATCAGAGTGGCAAGCCCTGAGTGTGTTCTCATTTACAGCCATCAAGAGCCCCGAGCGTGATTAGGAAGGGAGCGACGTCCTAACACCAGCTTGCCGTTGCCACATGTGTACTGTTTCCTGTTAGAACTTTCTCTTTTTTAAACTTGAAAAATACAGATGGCTTCAGGAATGTGCCTGTTGTCATAGCGCGGGGGCCACGCTAGTCTACCGCTAGTTGCTGAATAGAGCCCTGAAGCGGACTTCAGGTCGCTCTCTGCAGCCCAGGCTGGCTTTGAACTCACAGCAGTCCTGGAGGGGTCACAGGTGTGCACCACCACGCCTAATTTGAAGTTCATTTATTAAAGTGAAACTACTTTTGACTGCTTAAGTGCCTTGAGCTAAATGTGGTTCCCACCTTTTTTCCCCAATTCTGTAGCAGTAAAGACAAAAACTCTTGCCTCGTAAGGATTTTCACAGCACTGGGCTTTTTTTTTTTTTTTCTTCCTATTTTGAGGCAGAGCCCAGGCTGGTCTCAAACTTGCAGCAGTCCTGCCTCAGTCTCCCAAGTGCTGGGATTATGCACCACCACACCTGGTTTGAGCTCGCCTTTTCTCGATTTTTAAATTTTTTTTGCGGCACCGGGGATCGAACTCACAGCCTCATGCTTGCCAAATAGGCGCTTAAGCCACTGAGCCAAACTCCCAGCCCTGGTTTTTTGAGGCAGGGTTGCACTATGTAGCTCAGGCTGGCCTTGCGCTGGCGTTGTAGTCCAGGCCGTCCTCGAACTCGCAGCGCTCCTCCTACGTCAGCCTCCCGAGTGCTGGGATTAAAGGTGTGCCACTGTGCCCTGCTTCTCTTGATTTTTTTGAACCCCTGTTGGGTGACAGTGTTAAGAACTGGGGACCCGTTATGGAAGCAGAGGTCCCGCTGTGACCGAGTCTGCTGCGTCGTGCAGCTGTGGTACCCTGGTGGCCCGACGTGTACAGGGCTTCAGCCAGCAGTGGTGTCTTTGCCGTCACTGTGGGCCGTGGAAAGTAGACTTGAGATCAAGGAAGTGCTGGAGTTTGCAGAGGTGAATGGGGGCGAGACTGGGTGGGGTAAGGTCTTGGGAGCCTCGGCAGAGAGGTCTTGTGTCCCGGGGTTCAGACCTTTGACCTTGGACAGGTCGTTTAACCTCCTTTGGTGTCTACTTCGCATCTGTACGATGGGGACACATCTGTGCTCCTTCAAGATTGTCTCTGGATATGCTCACCGCCCTTTATGTTGAGTAGCGAGCCAGAGGCCCCGCTCCTGGACGAAACTTCCCGACAGGCTAAAGCAGCCGCAGGTCCATCCCAGGAACTGCCCCCGTCTCGCTCTCCCGGTGCATCAGGGAGGCGAGCTGGGTCGCATCCAAGACTTCACCACGGCTATTTAGAGGCTTGCAGGGCGCAAAGAGACCACAAAGTCAGCTTGCTTCCCTGTGTTTGACCAGTGTCCATATCAGCCAATCAGGTTACGGGAGATCAGTCAGTCAGCCAATGGCGAGACCGTATCCGGGTGCAGTGCCCGGAAAGGAGGCAGAGGGTGCGGCGTTGAGCTGAGGCATGAGCGGCGGGTAGGTTAGCCAATGGGCGGTGGGGTCCGCCTTTCGGGGGGCGGGAACTGGCGCGCGCCGTGGCGTCTGCGCAGGCGCAAAGAGGCGTCCCAGAAGAGAGGAGGTGGCTTCAGCCCTCGCGGTGTCTGGACCGTCTCGGACGCTCAGCCGGGGAGGTGCGGACGGGCTAGGCCCTAGGCCGGCGGGCTGGGTGAGGCCGGGGCGGCGCCTCTGGGGTCCTTGGAGTCCAGGGAGGGCTAGAGAAGCTGAAGAGGAGAACTTTTGGAGAACCGCATTGCTGACCGGGCCTGCGAGGGGCGTGGCGGACTCAGGGATGCTGGAGCGGGGACATTGCGGGTGGGAACACCTTGCGGGGGAGATCCGCTTGCGGGTGGGGGCCTTTGCGAAGTGAAGGGAGGGGTTAATCTTGCTGGGACGGTGGAGGCCAGCGGTGCCCAAAGTGGGCTTGCAGAGCTGGGCGTGGAGGCGCAGGCCTGTCATCCTAGCACTGGGGAGGCTGAATCGGGAGGATCCCTGAGAGTTGGAGGCCAGTCTGGGCTTCGCAGTGAGTTCGAGGCCAACCTGAACTACACAGCAAGATCCTGTCTTAAACAAAAACAAAAACAGTGAGCTTGCAGCCGGGGGGTGTTGGGAAATACCTGTCATGTTGGCACATGCATGGCATCCCAGCACTTCGGGAGGCTGAGGCAGGAGGCTTCCAGGCCAACCCCAGCCTAGGCTACTTGGTGACCCACTAACTGGAGGGCCTCTCAGAGGAGTTTGAGTCAGGGTCTCATTTTATAGGTCAGGCTGGCTTGGTCTCGCACTCAGCAACAATCCTCCTGCCTCAGCCTTCCAAGTCCTGGGATCACAGGTGAGTACCACTAGTCCTGGCTTCTCAGAGGAAGCGTGAGATTCAGAGAGAAGAGTGGTGAGCCGGTGTCTGTTTAGCAAGGAAAAGTGAGCTCTCACCCGCTGCTTTCTTTCCCTCCAGTGACTGCACGCAACTTTTGCTGGAGCAGAAGCTGCTGTCCGGCTGGCGGGCGGGCGGCCACCATGTCTACTTTCCGGCAGGAGGATGTGGAGGACCACTATGAGATGGGGGAGGAGCTGGGCAGGTGAGCTTGGGGTTGTGAGTAGCCGCTGTCCTGTCTGTGTCCCCGGCAGGAGTGAGTCAGGTTGTGTGCCGGAAAAACGAGTTTGGACTTTGGAGCCAGACCGACCTAGCCTTCCTTTCCCTCTCTGACGTCCGTGTTTGAGATGCAGGAAAAGGGCAGCGTGTGCATACATGTGGCACCTAATGCGGAGCCTGGCGTCAAGTGGGCAGCAGTCAGTGCCAGCCGGGTGTTCTCCGAAGGCCTCTCCCCTCTCTTTAATCCTCTTTTGTGGGGGCACTGGAGATTTTTCAGCTCTTACCTCTGGCCTGGGCCAGTTTTAAATCGCTGTGGCACCGACTTCCTGCCGGGGCCAGGGAGGGTGTCCCCACCCCTGGCCCCCAGACTGGCCAGGCCCCTCTCAGGCCCCTCTCTGCCCATCCTTTTTTTTTTTTTTTTT
>RJWM01033317.1:0-20718 GCA_004363535.1 Dasyprocta punctata
TTGTTTACTTCTTTTTTTTTTACTCTTTCCGAGGGCTACAGTTCTCATCCTAGACTCCTCTTAGGTCCAGAGGATCCATCTCCCTCCCCTTTCCTTCTTTCTGTTATTGTATTATTTTGTATTCCAGCATTTGGGAGGTATATTCCAGGGAGCCTCCTTACGGTGGAGTCATCAGGTCGGCCATTTTGCAGGACTCCCCGACCCTGCTTTTTCACTCACACCTATTATTCTTAAGTTATGTTTCTTTGAGTTTTCTTGCAGCAGTTGAATTTTTACTTCTAGGTTCCTTGTTATTTTTAAGAGAGCTTTCCTTTCATGATCACAAGCTGCAAACATGTCCTCAAGGTTTGAAAGTCTATCTTCAGTTTCTTTCAAGTGGTTTTGCCAGCTTTCAATGGAGTTTTTAATTTCCTGAATATCACTTTGCATCTCTTTCATATATTATAAATCTTTCTTATATTGTTCATTCAAGGTTTCTCTCATTTTCCTGTACTCCTCTATTTTTTATCTATGTCTTCTTAGAGGTGATTAGCAATTCTTTTATTATGTTTTTCATTTCTTCTTCTACCTGAGATAATATTTCTGTTCTAATTTCTTTTTTAGCCTCATGAAGTTGTTTCTTTACTTCAGATGCCATCACTTCAGAAATTTCAGGTGTGCAACTCCTAATCTCTTCTGGTTTACATCACCTGGGCTTACTCTGCTTGGGTTGGAGGCCAGAGATTCTCTCCTACTTCTTCATCTTGACATATTCCTGGGTTCATCTGGACAAGTGTGTAGTGGGGTTCCAGGCACTTCCCGCATTGGCTACAATTTCTCTGAAGCAAGACTCTTTGGTTCTTCTAGACAGTGCTGGCTATTGGTGTGCTGTTGCAGGGCTATCTGCTGCTTTTCCCAACCTGTGTTGGCTCCCCGATGGCTGGTGGAGTATGCATGGGGGCAAGGTCCACCACAGCCTCCCAACAAAGCTGGTCACTGGCAGGGAGCCCCCACAATAGCCATTGGAGTGTGCACGGGGGTGAGGCTGGCCACCACCTCCTGACCAACCTGAGTACCTGTGGGGAATCTCCACAACGGCCACTGGAATGCATGTGGGGTTGGGGCTCAGTCCACAATTTCCACGTCTGCACCCAGGTAGGAGCTGCTGGAGGAAGCCCACAGCAGTTCTGATTCTGGGCTTATCCAGTCTGACACCAAAATGGCTCCCGGCCAATTGCTCTCTCCCATGAGAGGACTGAGTCCCCTGCACTCACTGCCAGCTAGTGTAGTCCTCTGCATCTGCTGCTCGCTTCCACCAATGTGTCTCTTTGCAGTGGCCTCTGGGGTCGCCAGCCACCACAGTCACTGTGACCGTGCATCCCCAAGTTCCAACACCTCCTCTCGCACAGCGGGTCTGGCTCTGGGCAATGACATCACCAGTCACCACCTTCTTCACTGAAGTTTGTCTTTTTACTCTCTCTGTGGGATTCAATTCTCATTTTAGATTCTTCATGGGTCCAGGGACCCACTTAGTTCCTTCTTGTCTTCCCCACAATGCTATATTCCAGCATCTGGACTGTATCTCTCAGAGAGGCTGTTTACTCTGTTGCTTACTGTTTTGCCATCTTCCTGGAAGCCATTCTATTCTGTTTCTGTTGAATATTTTCCCCAGTTTTTCTGTGTACAGTTAACAAAAAAGCATGTGAGGCTCTGTGAGAATATACACTAATTATTGCTTTAGTTACTGTAAATTGCAAAACCTTGAAAATAATCTTATGGATATGTGGATATTTAGCCACATTTTTCAAATTTGACCATTTTTTATCAGTGATTTAAATAGTTTTAACTCATTATTTATACTACTCTCAATCAGAAATTTGTAACCAGGTAGTGCCAATAATAGCACACTCTGGTATGACGTTTTAAATTCTTATTGGTCAAATGACACCTCTAATCCAAGTTCTTTGAGGAATCTCTACACTGATTTCCAAAGTTCTTGTATCAGTCTACAATCGCACCAACAATGGAGCAGTGTTCCTTTTCCCCCACAGCTCTGCCAGCATTAGTTACTGGTGGTTTTCTTGAACCTGTCCATTCTTTCTGGGGTGAGATGGAATATCAGTGTTGTTTTAATTTGCATTTCTCTAATGACAATGATGCTGGACATTTTTTCATGTATTTGTTTACCATTCGTATTTCTTCAGATGAGAAGTATGCATTCATCTCAGATGCCCATTTTTGGATTAGGTCTTTGGATTTGGGGAGTCTGACTTTTTTTAATTCTTTATATGTTCTAGATAGAAGTCCTTTGTTTGAGGGACAATGGAATAAGACTGTTTCCCAATTGATGGGTTTTCTTTTCACTCTGTTGGAGATTTATATTGATGTGCAAAAACATTTTAATAAGATGAGATCCCAGTTGTTGATTCTGGGAAGGATTTCCTGTGCAGTTTGATTTTTGTTCATGAATTCTCTGTCTACACCTATGTCTTCAAGGTTTCTACCTACTTTGTCTTCCAGCAGATTTAGTGTTTCTGTTTAATATTTAGATCTTTGATCCATTTTGGCTTTAGTGCATGGTGATAGGCATAGGTCTAATTTTAGTTTTTGGCATATGTAAAGCCAGTTTTTCCAGCACCATTTGTTAAAGAGGCTATCTTTCTTCCAATGTACATGTTTGACCCCTTTGTGAAAGATGAGGTGGCTAAGTGTGCTTGTAGTTGTGGCTGTATCTTCTAATCCATTCCATGGATCTTCAGGTCTGTTTTGATTCCAGGACTATGCTGATTTTATCACAGTAGCTTTGTAGTATAGTTTCAAGTCAGGGATTGTGATGCCTCCTGCCTTCCCTTTGTTGCCCAGAATTGCCTTTGCCCTTCTAGGTCTTTTCTGGTTCCAGATGAATTTCAAGAATGCTTTCTCTAGCTCTGTGAGGTAGGCAAGTGGTATTTTGATTGGGATTGCATTGAATCTGTATAATAATTTTGGAAGAATGGCCATTTTCAAGATGTTTGTTCTTCCTATCCATGAACCAGGAATATCTTTCCATCTTCTGAAATCTTCTTCGATATCCTTCTTTAGAGTAATGTAATTTTCACTGTATAGATCTTTTACTTCCTTTGTTAGATTCATTCCTAAGTATTTCATTTTCTTGGATGGTATAGTGAAGGGTGTGGTTTCCCTTATTTCTCTCCAGGGACTTTGCTGTTTGTGTACAGGAATGCTATTGATTTTTGAGTGTTCACTTTGTATCCAGCTACATTACTGAATTTGGTTATTACTTCTAGAATCTTCTAATGGATTTTTGGGGCTCTTCTATGTAGAGTATCATATCATCTGCAAATAATGATAATTTCACTTCTTCCTTTCCTATCCTTATTCCCTTTATTTCTTTTTCTTGTCTAATTGCTCTGGCTAATATTTCTAGGACTATATTGAATAGGAGTGGTGATAATGGACATCCTTGTCTTGTTCCTGATTTTAGTTTGAAAGTTTTCAGTTTTTCTCCATTCAGTAAGATGTTGGCTCTTGGTTTATGATATACAGCTTTTATCAGGTTGAGGTAGAGACCATCTATTCTGATTTTCTGTAGGGTTTTTATCATGGATGGGTGTTGGATTTTGTCAAAAGCTTTTCCTGCATCTATTGAGATGATCATGTGGTTCTTGTCCTTGGCCCTGTTGATATGGTGTATTACATGTATTGATTTCCGTATGTTGAACCACCCCTGCATTCCTGGGTTGAATCCCAGTTGATCATGATGTATAATCTTTCTGATAACTTGCTGCATTCTATTTGCCAATATTTTATTGAGGATTTTTGCATCTATGTTCATTGGGGAGATTGGCCTGTAATTTTCTTTTTTGGTTGGGTCTTTCTCTGGTTTTAGTATTAGGGTAATACTTGCTTCCAGGAATGAGTTATGGAGACTTGCTTCCCTTTCAATTTCATTGAAGAGCTTGAGGAGTGTTGGCATTAAGTCTTCCCTAAATTTCTTGTAGAATTCAGCAGTGACTCCTTTAGGGCCCAGGCTTTTCTTTGTTCATAGCATCCTAATTACATTTTCAATTTCATTAGCTGAAATTGGGTTATTTAGCAGGTTTACATCTTCTTGATTCAGCTTTGGTAGTTCATAGGTTTCTAGGAATGTGTCCATTTCTTCTGTGTTATCGAATCTATGTCGGTAAAGGTTTTCGAAGTAAGTGTTGACGATCATCTGTATTTCCAACAGGTCTGTAATGATTTCACACTTTTCATTTCTTATTGCATGAATCTGAGTTTTTTGTTTCCTCTTCTTCGTAAGGTTGGCTAGGGGTTTATCAATTTTATTTACTCTTTCAAAGAACCAAGTGTTCGATTCATTAATTCTTTGTATTGTTTTCTTAGTTTCAATTGCATTGATTTCTGCTCTAATCTTAATAATTTCCTACCTTCTTTGGGCTTTGGGCTTGACTTGCTCTGCTTTTTCTAGAAGTTTGAGGTGCAACATTAGGTTATGTGTGTTATTTCCATTTTTCTGATGTGGGAGTTTAGTGCTATAAATTTCCCTCTGAGGACTGCTTTCATTGTATCCCACAGGTTCCGGTAGTTTGTATTTGCATTTTGATTCAATTGTAGATATTGTTTAATTTCTTCTTTAACTTCTTCTGTTACCCATTGCTTATTTAGGAGAGTATTATTTAATTTCCATGTGTTTATGCGGTTATTGTAGGGGTTTTTTTTGTCATTCATTTCCAATTTTACTGCACTATGGTCAGATAATATGCATGGAATTATTTCAGTTCCTTTGCATTTACTTAAGCATGTTTTGTGGACCAGTATATGATCTATTTTAGAGAATGACCCATGTGTAGTGGAGAAGAATGTATTCTGATGTTGATGGGTGGAATACTCGGTACACATCTACTAGGTCCATTTGTTCACAAGCTTGATTCTGTTCTGCTATTTCTTTGCTGATTTTTTGTTTGGTTGATCTGTCTCTCTGTGACAATGGGGTGTTAAGATCCCCTGTTATAACTGTATTATTGTTTATTTGGTTGTTTGTATCTATTAAGTATTGTCTTACATAGTTGGGTGCTCCCATATTCGGTGCATATATATTTATGATTATAATCTCTTCCTCTTGAAGTTTTCCCCTCACAAGTATGTAGTGACCTTCTTTATCTCTTTTGATCATTCTCAGTTTGAAGTTTGTATTGTCTGCAAACAATAGCTACCCCTGCTTTTTTCTTGTTTCCTGTTGCATGGAGTATTGTTTTCCAGCCTTTGATTTTTAGTCTGTGAATTTCCTTTTGAGTGAGATGTGTTTCTTGTACACAGCATATTGTTGCATTTTGTTTCTTAACCCACTCTGCTAGCCTGTTTCTTTGTATTGGTGAGTTGAGGCCATTTACATTAATTGATATAACTGATATATACTGCCTCATCTCTGTGATGATATCTTTCTCTAGTTGGTTTTCTTTATTTTCTGTTTAATTATTTGCCCTGCTTAGTGGTTTCCTTTTGTTGTTGTTCTTATGATTGTAGCTATCTTTGTCTCTTTCTAGAGTGTCTTTCAGTACTCTTTGTAGTGTTGGTTTGGTGGCCATAAATTTCTTCAGTTCTTCTTCGTCATGAAAGTATCCTTTTTCTCCATCAATTTTTAAGGACAGTTTTGCAGGATACATCAATCTGGGTTGAAAGTTATTTTCTTTCAGGATTTGAAATACTTCACTCCAAGCTCTTCTTAACTTAAAGGTTTGTGTTGAGAAGTCTGCCGTGATTCTGATAGGCTTTCCTTCCTAGGTGATCTGTTTCTTTTCTCTGACAGCTTTTAGTATTTTGTTCTTGTGCTGTATTTCTGATACTCTAAGTATCATATGTCTGGCTGAAGATTTGTTTTGGTTATGGTTAATTGGGGTTCTGTATGCCTCAGTTACCTGTATTTCAGATTCTCTTCCCATGTTTGGAATGTTTTCTGCTATTATTTTTGTGCATAGTCTTCGTAGGTCATTAGTATTGACCCCTGTTTTTTCATTTATGCCTATGAATCTTATGTTATTTCTCTTGGCATCATCTCGCAACTGTTGAATTGTTGTTTCTTGGTTCCTTACTATTTTTAAGAGATCTTTTCTTTTGTGGCCATGATCTCCCATGGTGTCTTCAAGATCTGAGATTCTATCTTCAGTTTCATTCAAGTGGTTTTTCAAACTTTCCATGGAGTTTTTCATTTCCTGCATTTCCCTTTGCATCTGTTTCATGCATTCTGTTTGTGTCTTATATTGTTCATTCAAAGTTTCAGTCATTTTCTTAAGTTCTTCTGTTTATCTTGCTCTTTAGATACACACATTTCTTTAATAATGATTCTCATTTCATTTTTTAGCTGAGATAATATTTCTGATTTGAATTTCTCTATAGCTTCATTGAACTGTTTCTTTACTGCATTTTCTATCATTTCAGAAAGTCCATTTGTGTGACTCCCACTGTCTTCCATTTCAGTGTCTCTTGGGTTTGTTCTTTGTGGGCTGGGGGACTGAGACTGCCTCTTGGTCTTTTGTTTTGTCATTTTCTTCTAGAGCCTATGTGGCTCTGTGTCCTGCAAGGCTGACCATGTGTTCCCCTGTGGGTCACACTGAGTCGTGGGTCGCGCTGAGTCGCGGGACCCGGTACAGCTGGATCCTGTGTGCAGCAAGTGAGGGTGGCCTCCCGGAGTGTGCAGGTGGAGCCTCTGCCTTAACTGGGTGGGGGCCAAGGCCTCCAGGTCCCAGGGAGCTAGGCAGAGTGTAACCCGGAGTGTGATGCCAACCAGACCCTGAGTCTGGCTGCAAGGAGTTCAGAGCAACAGTTGTGCCAGGCAAGCCTGGGTGAGTACCAGGCCTACAGTGCTGGGGCCTTGCCCCTGGCTGGGTGGGGCTGGGGAGCTCTAGGATGCCACGCACGGGCTGCTCCACTGAACTATGGAACTCACGTGGGCTCTGTACTCGGGTGGGGGGAGCCCAAGCTCTCCAAGGCCCTGCAGCTATGCTGGTCCATCCCTGATGAACACCTCTGGGGTCCTCGGCTGAGCTGGACTGGGCTGAGTACCTCTGTGTCCTGCAAGGCTGGCTGGGTGTTCCCCTGAGGGTCGTGCTGAGTCTTGGGTTGCACTGAGTTGCGGGACCCAGTAGAGCTGGATCATGTGCGCAGCAAGTGAGGGTGGCCTCCTGGGGCGTGCGGGTGGAGCCTCTGCCTTAACTTGGTGGGGGCCAAGGCCTCCCGGTTCCAGGGAAGCTAGGCAGAGTGTACCCCAGAGTGTGATGCCCCCCGGACCCTGAGTCTGGCTGCAAGGAGTTCAGAGCAACATTTGTGCCGGGCAAGCCTGGGCGAGTCCCAGGCCTACAGTCTGCTGGTTTCTTATAGATGGTTTTTTATCAGATAGACATAAAGACCAAATATTTCAATTTTCTCTAAGGTTTATTACCATGAATGAGTGTTGGTCATTATCAAAAGCTTTTTCTGCTTCTATTGAGATGATCATATGATTTTTGTCTTTCACTCTGTTGATATGGTAAATTACATTTATTGATTTGTGTTTGTTGAATGAATCTTGCATTCCTGGTATGAATGCCACTTGGTCCTGGTGTATAATCTTCTTGATGATTTGCTGTATTTTGTTTGCTAGTATTTTATTGAGGATTTTTGCATCTATGTTCATAAGAAACATTGGCCTATAGTTCTCTTTGTTGGTTGCATCTTTCTGTGGTTTTGGTATCAAGGTAATATTTGCCTCCCAAATAAACTAGGGAAAATTGCTTCCCTTTAAATTTCATTAAAGAGGTTGAGTAGTATTGATATAAAATTATCTCTGAGTTTCTTGTAGAATTCAGCTGTGAATCCATCAGGATCTGGGCTTTTATTTTTTGGCTGGTTTTTAATTATGTTTTTAATTTTATTAACTGATATTGGATTATTTAGAAGCTTTATATCTTCTTGATCCACCTTTGGTAATTCATATGTTTCCTTGAATCTGTTCATTTCTTCTGTGTTTTCAATCCTATGTGAGTAAAGATTTTCAAAGTAGGTATTGAAGATCTGTATTTCCACAGGGTCTGTAGTGATTTCACCCTCTTCCTTCCTTATTGCAAGAATTTGAGCTTTTTCTTTCCTTTTCATGTGAAGGTTGACTAGGGGTTTATCAATTTTTTTATTCTTTCTAAGAACCATATTTTCAATTCATTAATTCTTTGTATTGCTTTGTTTGTCTCGATTGCATTAATTTCTGCTCTGATCTTTGTAATTTCCTCTCTTTTTTGGACATTGGACTTGACTTGTTGTTCTTTTTTGAGAATTTGGAGGGGTAATATTAGGTTGTTTGTACTCATTCTGTTTTCCTGATGTGAGAATTCACTACTATGAATTTCCCTCTGAGGACTGATTTTATTGCATCCCACAGGTTCTTGTAAGTTGTATTTGCATTTTCATTTGCTTTTAGATAATGTTTAATTTCTTCTTTAGTCTCTATGACCTATTGGTTATCCAGGAGGCTATTATTTAATTTCCATGTGTTTATGGAGTTTTTCTGGTTTCTTTTATCATTAATTTCCAATGTCATGGCACTATGGCCAGATAATACACATTGCATAATTTTGATTTTTTGCATTTACTTAAGCATGTGCTATGGGCTAGTATAAGGTCTATTTTATAGAATATCCCACGTATAGTTGAGAAGAATGTGTATTCTATTTTTGTTGGGTGGAACACTCTGTACATGCCCACAAAATCCATTTATTCAAAAGTTGATTGAGTTCTGTTATTTCTTTGCCAAATTTCTGTCTAGTTGAGCTGTCTCTTTGGGATGTTAAAGTCCCTGTTATAATTGCATTTTTCCTTATTTGATTTTCAATGTCTATTAATATTTGTCTTATGTAGTTGGGTGCTCCCATTTTTGGTGCATATATACTAATAATTATTATTACTTCTTCTTCAAGTTTTCCCCTAACAAGCATGCAGTGACTTTCTTTATCTCTTTTGATCATTCTTGATTTGAAGTTCACATTATCTGCAAACAGAATAGCTATTCCTGCTTTTTTCTGGGTTCCTGTCATATGGAGTATTGTTTTCCATCTTTTGACTTTTAGTCTATGAATTCACTTTTGAGTTAAATGTGTTTCTTGTATACAGCATATTGTTGGATTTAGTTTCTTGATCCACTCTGCCAGTCTTTTCCTTTTGATTGGTCAGTTGAGACCATTTACAATAATCATTATACCTGATATGTATGGCTTATCTTAGTCATGCTATCTTTCTGCTGTTGGTTCCGTAATTTACCCCTCTGTTAAATTGCTTGTACTGGTTCTGGGTTTCTTTCTGTGGTTGTTCTGGGAATTGTGGTCATTTTTATCTCTTTGTAGAATGTCTTTGAGTACTCTTTGTAGGGTTGGTTGGGTGGTCATGAAGTTCTTCTGTTGTTCTTTGTCATCTAAGTATCTTGTTTCTCCCTTGATTTTGAAAGCTATTTTTGCAGGGTACATGAATCTGGGTTGGAAGTTGTTTTCTTTCAGTACTTCAAACATTTCACTCTAGGCTGTACTTGATGGTTTGTGTTGAGAATTCAGGTATGATTCTGAGAGACTTTCCTTTATAGGTGATCTGTTTCTTTTCTGAAGCAGCTTTTAATATTATGTTCTTATGCTGAATCTCTGTGATCTTGATTATTATATGTTGAGGTGTAGATTTATTTTGGTTATGGCCATTTGTAGTTATATATGCCACATTTATCTGCATGTATAGGAAATTTTCTGCTATTACTTCTGCAAATAGTCTTTATTTCATTTGTATTATCACCTTCTTTATCATTTATACCTATCAATCTTATATATTGATTTTCTTTGCATCATCTTGCAGCTGTTGAATTGTTATTTCCCAATTCCTTGTTATTTTTAAGAGATCTTTTCTTTCTTGATCACTAGCCACAATCCTGTCTTCAAGGTCTGAGAGTCTCTCTTCAATTTCATTCATTTGGTTTTGCCACCTTTCAATGGAATTTTTGATTTCCAGATTATCTTTTTGAACCTGTTTCATGTAGTTTAATTGTTTCCTGTATTGTTCATTCCAGGTTTCCATCACATTCTTATGCTCCTCTATTTGTTTTAGCTATGTCTTCTTTGGATATAGTGACCAATTCTTTCATTATGTTTATCATTACTGTTTTTACCTGAGAGATTATATCTGATCTGATTTCCTTTACAGCTTCCTAGAATTGTTTCTTTACGTTTGTTGCTATCATTTCAGAAATTTCAAGTGTGTGATTTCCATTTTCTTCCATGTGTACATCTCCTGTACTAGATCTGGATGAGCTGGTAGTGTTAGACTATATTTTGTTCTTTCATTTTGAAATTTTCCTGTGTTCTTCTGAATCAGCTGGATTCCAAGTCCTAGTTGCTTCCTGCACTGGCAGACTCTCCAGCAGTGGTCCTCACTGAGGGTAGCTGATGGCTGCAAAGCTCTGACTGCAGACTTCCAGTCCCTGTGGGTCTCAGAGCTATTTCTTGGATGTGGGTGGTGCACTGGGGGTGGACTCTCAGACCACACAGCCTCAGCAAGGTTTCCCAGATGACTATAGGTTGCTGGGCATGGATTCCAAGAACCTATGGGCCTCATGAAGGGTTTCTGGATGACTGTGGGTCACTGAGCATAGCTTCCCAGGCCCCTGAGCCTCACCAAGAGTTCTCAGATGACTGCAGGTTGCAGATTCAAACTACTGATGTTTGCATGCCTCAGAGAGGGTTCCTAGGTGTGGATGGCTCACTTGGTGCAGACTCCCAGACCCTGCAGGCCTCACTAAGGGTTCCTGGATGACTTCAGGTAACTGGGCACAGACTCCTGGTCACAGTGAGCACCACCAAGTATTCCCCAATGACTGCTGGTCACTGGGCACAGCTTCCCAAGACCCCTGGGCCACACAAAGGGTTCCAAAATGAGTATGGGATAGTAGGAGGAGACTCTCAGTCCATGAGGGCCACACTGAATGTTCCTGGATGACTGCAGATCACTGGACATGGACCCCACATGCATTTCTTCACCTCAAAATTTGATTGAAACTGCCATACTAAAAATGAATTATTGACCTGCAAAGAATTTAACATGGTGAATCAACTGCTGATTTGCTCAGATAAATGTCCAGTTCTAGCCAAAACTATTGTTATTTAGAGCCAGACCTTGTAAGAAATGCCTGTAATCCTAGCATTTTAGAGGCTGAGGCAGGAGGATCGCAGCAAATTCAAGGCCAGCTTCAACTCTATACTGAGACCATGTCTTGAAAAAAGAAAAAAAATGTTAATTTAAAAAAAGAACTCTTGGTCCATTGTTGATCCTGAAGTGTTTAAATATCCAAAATGATACTGAGCTCCCTTGATTTCTCAATTCTGAGACTTTGATTTACTGTTGAAAAATGCTGTAAGTTATCCTTAAGGTTTTGAAGTAAAATGGAATTTCCTAGCCTCTGTGATTTTTTTTTGTTTTGCAGTACTGGGGGTTGAAACCAAGGCCTGTCACATGCTAGGCAAATGCTCTACCACTGAACTATATTCCCAGCCTTTTTTATTTTATTTTCAGACAGCACTTTACTAAATTACCCACGCTAGCTTTGAATTTATGGTTGCCCTGCTCCAGACTCCCCTGTAGCTGGGGTTAGAGGCATGTGCCACTGTGTCTGGCACAAAACAGTATTTCTTCATCTACTGAAAAACCTGACTGTTCAGATAGAGGAATTTAACTGACATATCTATTTAAAAGATTCTGTTTAGAAATGAGCTATTGAAAATTATAGCTCCACTGAAACTTTTCACTTCCTTCTCTCCTTAAAACTCTGAGTTTCTCATGACCCAGATGTATTCACTGGGGTTTTAAGCAGATTAATTTGTACTGAAAAAAGTACCTTTATAAATGAAAATTGCTAAGTACTAACATTATCATTTAAGCTTTAGACTTTTGCCTCTCTATTCACATTAGAGTTCTAATTTCATACTTTTTCCATAATGTCACCAGATAGAAGGTGAGCTCCCAAAATAGACCATTACTAGGTCTAAAACAGTTATATAACCCAATATGCAAAATAGCTCTGAGAAAGGAATGCTGAAATTGATTATAGCAAGGGTGTATTCTTTTAAAAGAATTCTTGTTTATTTGATGTCATTACAAATAATTTCTCAAAGACTTGGAAATGAAAGCATTTTGCATTTGGTGTAGTGCTAAAAAGCTGTTTGTGTAATAGGCATCACACATTATTTATAATGCAATAACAATTTTGTTTTAAAACTCAGGCTTGGAATGTGAGTTTAGCAAGAGGTCAGATTAATTCTCATGAAAATCTTGGTATTATTAAATCCTCTTTGTCCAACCTTAAACTTGTCATTACATTTTTACAAATAAAGATTAACAGGTTTTTAACTGGGCGTGGTGGCACACACCTTTAATCCCAGCACTCAGGAGGCTGAGGTAGGCAGAGGGTTGTGAGTTCCAGGCCAGCTTGGGCTATAACACGAGTGCAAGGCAGGCCTGAGCTACATAGTGTGACCCTGCCTCAAAAAAACTATAGCCAGGAGTTTGGCTCAGTGACTTAAGCGGCTGTCTGGCAGGCATGAGGTTGGGGGTTTAATCCCCGGTGCCACAAAAAAAAAAAAAAAAGATTAACAGGTTCTTTTTGAGATATTTTTTCTTCCAAGGATTACTTTAAAATATCTATTTGGGTATATATCAAGTGTCTATGAAAGAAACTAGTCAAGATACTAAACCTATGAGCAGTGCAGAAATATCATTGCATTGTAGTAATTCTCTATGTTATTTCACCTTTCCAAAGTCTCTTGAAAAATAGAAAGGAAAGGAAATGAAAAGCTAATAACATGAGCTGAAGGTACCAACTATTGAAACAGGCAGGTTAGTGAAATGTGGTTGATAGTATTGGGCCAGTAGTTTTAAAATTGGGTAACTACTCTGTAATTAGCACATAGACTCTATTACAAAATAAGATTTGTTAGTTTGCTGTATCTACCTGAATAGAACAAAAATCTATTCTTCCCCATAACATAAATAATGATTACTTAATGATTTTTTTCAAATACATTATAATACTAAGGATACCAGCAATTTAACTGCCAATCTATTAATTTATTAATCTTTTGAACTTTTCTCTTTGGAAATAATGCCTTGTGTTTGCTTTTTTAGGAAGTCTATAGTATAGTCTCTGAAAACTTAAGTGAACAATTGGTATATTATATCAAAAATGAAGATACATACATTAAATTCTAATGTGGGTATATAAACTCCTACCAGATGAAAACGAGTCAAGCATTTATACTGTAAGGTATGTTATGAATACATATTTTCAATGATAAATATGTCATAAAAAGTTAGTTGATTAAATAAAAAGCAGTGAATACATGTGCAGAGCTATAATGCTGGACAAATTTGATTTTAATTTAAAAAGTCAAAGAATAACCATTTATTATATTCAATAAGTAAACTCAATGGTTTACCATTAGGGGAAAAAGTGCATGCTTTATGAAAACAATACAACTTTCAAATCTTCTGGTACTTACCTGTTAAATTTAGTAAGCAAGAGGTGAGCATATGGTACTCTAGCTATAGATTCTAACATACTTAAGGAGTGGAAAGCTAATAATAAAAGTAAATGACTGATTTTTTGCATGTGCTAAAGGTTAATAGAGAAGTTCTACAATCCTATGTCTGAATGGTGAGATTTTACTTTTATCAATTTATTAAGAACCAGAGGAGGGATGAATTTTAGAGCTAGTCAAAAAAAGAGGGAGTTATTTTGCACTCCTGGGGAACTGAGGAAATGTTGTCATTGGGTGATAGATGAGCAATGACAGACAAAATGCAAAATCTTTGTGTACTAATCTATGCATGCTGGAAAATATAAAGCTGCCACATACTCTGAAAGAATCTGATTTAGGACATCTTGAGGAGGGAAAATCTTGAAATACCCACCACCATTTAATGAGGTTGTTCACATGTAGAATGCAAAAGTTGTGGAGGCGCCACCCAGATTTCAGAACAAGGCCTAGGAAGCCAAGGCATTGGGTCCCTACGAGAGCTGTGAGAGTGAAGCCAAAAGTATAATGCACATCTCAATAAGCTGGAGAAACCATAAAAGTGGAGCAGCTGAAAAAAGCTACAGGCAGTAAAGAAAGTCACCCTGAGAGATGCCATGCAGGCCAAAGTAGAGAGTGCTATATTTGGAGTTTATACCTAACCACAACATACTGTGGGTGATGAATAAGAGCTACAAGACCATTTCAATCTTGCTTTCACCCTATTGGTTTCTATGCCTGTCTTCCTCCTTTTGTAATGGGAATGTTTATACTGTGCTATTGTTTGCAGGCAATGTTTACCTTCTTTTTTAATTTACAGGAACTCACAGCTAACTGTTTTGACAGAAGACTTTGGACTTGGAATTTTTAGCACTGCTGTAACTGTTAAGATATGGCAATTCTTAGAGATGTACTAAATGCGTTTTGCATAAAGAGATGCTCATGAGCCTTTTGAGGGTCGGGGTGGAATGTTATAGTTAATATCTAAATGCCCCACAAATGCCACCCTCCAAAAGACATATGCATTCACAGGCAGCACATTTGGAAGGTGATTTAATTAGGGGTATTAAAGCTGACTTTGTGTTGTGAGGAGGAGGAGCTGGTCAGAATAGGCAGGTCATGGTGGGCATGACTCAAAGGATTCTATCACTCTTCCTGACTCCTCTCTTGACTCTCTGCCCCAGACACCATGTTGTGAGCAGCTATTCCTTCACTATGCCCCTGTGTCATGACACCATGCCTTAGAAGCAGGTGACCTTGACAGAACTGAGACTACTACTCTGAGGACCTGAGAAGTGTCTGTGTGCTGAATGGCACATGTCAAAGGCCTACACAGCAATCTCTGCCCAGTGGTGCAGGTTCAGAACCTGGCTGGGAACCTGGTAGGGCCTCACCCAGCATCACCAAACATCCAGGGACCACAAACGTGCCTTGTGGTGTGTGCTGAAAGTCTTCCCAGAGTATTCCCCAAATTTGTGGAGCCTTTGAGTGCTACTAGGGACCTAGTAAGGCCTGCCTAATGACCCACACTCAACAGGGAAACTCCATACAGTACAGACAGCCATCCTCAACCCAGAAAACAACTGAGACTTTAAATTCAGCTGCCCCAGGGAAATACAGGAAAATGACAAAACAAAAGGGCAAAATACAACCTCATTCCTCCAGCCCGTCCCAAACAAGTCTGGGAGACATGGACATAGAAGAAACTGTAAGCCATACACCTGAAACTTCTGAAATGATAACAACTGAAGTAATCGAACAATTCCATGAAGCTGTAAAGAAACACAGAGCAGAAATAATCTCCCAGGTAAAACAAGAAATGATAAATGTAATGAAACAAATGCTGAACACATCTAAAGAAGACATAGCTTATAAAATTGAGGAGCACTGGAAAAAAGACACAAATCTTGAATGAACAATATAAGAAAGAATTAGAATGCATGAAACAGATACAAAGAGATATCCAGGAAGTAAAAAATTCCATCAAAGGTGGCAAAATCAGCTAAATGAGGTCTTTCAGACCTCACAGACAACATTGCAGCTAGTGAACAGGAAAGATCTTTTAAAAATAACAACCAATCAGGAAATAACAATTCAACAGTTGTGAGATGATGCAAAGGAAATCCGCATAACATTGACAGGTATAAACGATAAAGAAGGTGACAATACAAATGCAATAAAAAGAATATTTAAAGAAGCAATATGTGAAAATTTCCCAAACTTGGGAAAGAAAAATGACATACAAAGAAGTGAAGCATATAGAGCTTCATTATGCCATAACCAAAATAAAACTACACCCAAACACATAATAATCAACATTCCAGAAATTCAGCATAAGAATAGAATATTAAAAGCTGTTAGAGAAAAGAAACAGATGACCTATAAAGGAAACTGCATCAGAATCACAGGAGACTTCTCAACAAAAGCAATGAAGTCAAGAAGAGCATGGAGTGAAGTATTTCAAATCATAAAGGAAAATGACTTCCAACCCAGATCAATGTTTGCTACAAAACTATCCTTCCAAATTGATGGAGAAATAACATACTTCCACAACAAAGAACAGCTGAAGAACTTCATGACCACCAAACCAACCCTGCAAAGAATACTTAAAGATATTCCAGATAGGTAGAAAAATAACCATGACTCCAAGAACACCAGCAGAACAAAAACACCAAACAGGGCAAACAATTAAACAGAGGAGAAAGGTAAAGAATCAACAGCAAAAAGATATTATGACAAAAATAAGTCACTATATATCAGTTATAACCATTAATGTAAGTAGCCTCAATTCATCAATTAAAAGAAAAAGGTTGACAGAATGGATCAAGAAACAACATCCATCCATATGCTGTATACAAGAAACCCATCTAACCCAAAAGGAAATTCATAGACTGAAAGTCAAAGAATGGAAAACAATACTCCAGGCAACAGGAACCCAAAAAAAAAGGGGGGGAGGGGTAGCTATTCTGTTGGCACACAATATGAATTTCAAACCAAGAATGATCATAAGAGATAAAGAAGGTCACTATATATTGATTAGGGTAAAACTTCAAGAGTAAAAGATAACAATCTTAAATATATATGCATCAAATATGGGTTCACCCACCTATATAAGACAAATACTAATACACATGAAATATCAGCCTGAACTCCTTGCAGCCAGACTTAGGGTCAGGGCAGTGCCACACTCCGGGGTACACTCTGCCAAGCTCCATGGGACCTGGAGGCCTCAGCCCCCACCCGGGAAGGCAGAGGCTCCATCTGCATGCCCCGGGAGGCCACCCTCACTTACTGCGCACAAGATCCAGCTCTACTGGGTCCCGCGGCTCAGCAAGACCCACCAGGGGAATGGCTGGTCAGCCTCGCAGGACACAGAGCCACATAGGCTCTAGAAGAAAATGACAAAACAAAACACCAAGAGGTAGTCTCAGTCCCCCAGTCCAATGAGAAAAAACCCAAGAGACACTGAAATGGAAGACAGTGGGAGTCACACAAATGGACTTTCTGAAATGATAGAAAATGCAGTAAAGAAACAGTTCAATGAAGCTATAGAGAAATTCAAATCAGAAATATTATCTCAGCTAAAAAATGAAATGAGAATCATTATTAAAGAAATGTGTGTATCTAAAGAAGAGCAAGATAAAAAAATAGAAGAACTTAAGAAAATGATTGAAAATTTGAATAAATAAGACAAACAGAATGCATGAAACAGATACAAAGGGAAATGAAAGAAATGAAAAATTTCATGGAAAGTTTGAAAAACCACTTGAATGAAGCTGAAGATAGAATCTCAGATCTTGAAGACACCATGGGAGATCACGGCCACAAAAGAAAAGATCTCTTAAAAATAGTAAGGAACCAAGAAACAACAATTCAACAGCTGCAAGATGATGCCAAGAGAAATAACATAAGGTTCATAGGCATAAATGAAAAAACAGGGGTCAATACTAATGACCTATGAAGACTATGCACAAAAATAATAGCAGAAAACTTTCCAAACATGGGAAGAGAATCTGAAACACAGGTAACTGAGGCATACAAAACCCCAATTAACCATAACCAAAATAAATCTTCAGCCAGACATATGATACTTAGAGTATCAGAAATACAGCACAAGAACAAAATGCTAAAAGCTGTCAGAGAAAAGAAACAGATCACCTATGAAGGAAAGCCTATCAGAATCACGGCAGATTTCTCAACACAAACCTTTAAGTTAAGAAGAGCTTGGAGTGAAGTATTTCAAATCCTGAAAGAAAACAACTTTCAACCCAGATTGATGTACCCCACAAAACTATCCTTAAAAATCGATGGAGAAATAAGATACTTTCATGACAAAGAACAACTGAAGAAATTTATGGCCATCAAACCAACACTACAAAGAGTACTGAAAGACACTCTAGAAAGAGACAAAGATAGCTACAATCTTAAGAAAAACAACAAAAGGAAACCACTAAGCAGGGCAAATAATTAAACAGAAAATGTAGAAAACCAACAACAGAAAGATATCATGACAGGGATGAGCCAGTACATATCAGTTTTATCAATCAATATAAATGGTCTCAACTCACCAATAAAAAGAAACAGACTAGCAGAGTGGGTTAAGAAACAAAACCCAGCAATATGCTGTGCACAAGAAACACACTTTACTGAAAAGGAAATCACAGACTAAAAATGAAAGGCTGGAAAACAATACTCCATGCAACAGGAAACAAGAAAAAAGCAGGGGTAGCTATTTTTCTTGCAGACAATGCAAACTTCAAACCGAGAGTGATCAAAAGAGATAAAGAAGGTCACTACATACTTGTGAGGGGAAAACTTCAAGAGGAAGAGATTATAATCATAAGTATATATGCACTGAATATGGGAGCACCCAACTACATAAGACAATTCTTAATAGACATGAAAAACCAAATAAACAATAATACAGTTATAACAGGGGACCTTAACACCCCACTGTCACAGAGAGACAGATCAACCAAACAAAAAATCAGCAAAGAAATAACAGAACAGAATCAAACTTGTGAGCAAATGGACCTAGTAGATGTATACCGAGTATTCCACCCATCAACATCAGAATACACATTTTTCTCCACTGCACATGGGTCATTCTCTAAAATAGATCATATACTGGTCCACAAAACATGCTTAAGTAAATGCAAAGGAACTGAAATAATTCCATGCGTATTATCTGACCATAGTGCAGTAAACTTGGAAATAAATGACAAAAAACCCTACGATAACCGCATAAACACATGGAAATTAAATAACACTCTCCTAAATAACCAATGGGTCACAGAAGAAGTTAAAGAAGAAATTAAACAATATCTACAATTGAATCAAAATGCAAATACAAATTACCGGAACCTGTGGGATACAATGAAAGCAGTCCTCAGAGGGAAATTTATAGCACTAAACTCCCACATCAGAAAAATGGAAAGAAAACACATAAACAACCTACTGCTGCACCTCAAACTCCTAGAAAAAGAAGAGCAACTCAAGTCCAAAGCCCAAAGAAGGTAGGAAATTATTAAGATTAGAGCAGAAATCAATGCAATTGAAACTAAGAAACCAATACAAAGAATTAATGAATGGAAGAGTTGGTTCTTTGAAAGAGTAAATAAAATTGATAAACTCCTAGCCAACATTATCAAGAAGAGGAAAGAAAAAACTCAGATTCATGCAATAAGAAATGAAAAGGGTGAAATCACTACAGACCCTGTGGAAATACAGAAGATCATCAACACCTACCTCAAAAACCTTTACTCACATAGATTCGATAACACAAAAGAAATAGACACATTACTAGAAACCTATGAATTACCAAAACTGCATCAAGAAGATGTAAAGCTGCTGAATAACCCAATTTCAGCTAATGAAATTGAAAATGTAATTAGGACTCTACCAATAAAGAAAAGTCTGGGGCCTGATGTCACTGCTGAAATCTACAAGAAATTTAGGGAAGACTTAATGCCAACACTCCTCAAACTCTTCAACGAAATTGAAAGGGAAGCAAGTCTCCCTAAGTCATTCCTGGAAGCAAGTATTACCCTAATACCAAAAACAGACAAAGACCCAACCAAAAAAGAAAATTATAAGGTAATCTCCCTAATGAACATAGATGCAAAAATCCTCAATAAAATACTGACAAATAGAATACAGCAAGTTATCAGAAAGATGATACACCATGATCAAGTGGGATTCAACCCAGGAATGCAGGGGTGGTTCAACATACGCAAATCAGTAAATGTAATACACCATATCAACAGGGCCAAGGACAAGAACCACATGATCATCTCAATAGATGCAGAAAAAGCTTTTGACAAAATCCAACACCCATTCATGATAAAAAAAAAAACCCTACAGAAAATCGGAATAGATGGTCTCTACCTTAACCTGATAAAAGCTGTATATCATAAACCAAGAGCCAACATCTTACTAAATGGAGAAAAACTGAAAACTTTCAACCTAAAATCAGGAACAAGACAAGGATGTCCAGTATCACCACTCCTATTCAATATAGTTCTGGAAATATTACCCAGAGCAATTAAACAAGAGAAAGAAATAAAGGGAATAAGGATAGGAAAGGAAAAATTGAAATTATCATTATTTGCAGATCATATGATACTCTACATAGAAGACCCCCAAAAATCCATTAGAAAACTTCTAGAAGTAATAACCAAATTCAGTAATGTAGCTGGATACAAGGTCAACACTCAAAAATCAATAGCATTCCTCTACACAAACAACCAAGTCACTGACAGAGAAATAGGGGAAACCACACCCTTCACTATAACATCCAAAAAAATGAAATACATAGAAATCACCCTAACAAAGGAAGTAAAAGAACTATACGGTGAAAATTACTTTACTCTAAAGGAGGAAATCGAAGAAGATTTCAGAAAATGAAAAGATATTCCTGGTTCATGGATAGGAAGAACAAACATCTTGAAAATGGCCATTCTCCCAAAATTATTATACAGATTCAATGCAATCCCAATCAAAATACCACTTGCCTACCTCACAGAGCTAGAGAAAGCATTCCTGAAATTCATCTGGAACCAGAAAAGACCTAGAATAGCAAAGGCAATTCTGGGCAACAAAGGGAAGGCAGGAGGCATCACAATGCCCGACTTGAAACTATACTACAAAGCTACTGTGATAAAATCAGCAT
>RJWM01033318.1:0-20716 GCA_004363535.1 Dasyprocta punctata
TTCAATAATTTTTATATGGAATTACATATATAAACTTCCCAGACCATGGTGAGCACAGGAAAGGAATCTCTATATATGATTAAAAGTAGGAAAATTTATGTTTTAAATAAAAGACTGGCTAATCTGAGAGAAAAATAATTGAGAAGTGGAAGTAGATCCATGAAAATAATAAGGAAATGAGGGATGTTTGATTTTGAAAATTGATGATTCAAGAAAAAAGTTCAATGACATAATTATCAGATACAAAGTTGTAAGTAATAGGGAGGAACTAAGGAAGAAGCATTCAGCCCAGGAAGGGAAGGAAAACTCGGGGTCACATGAGGAATCTTTCTAACCACTACACTTGCCCAAAGAAATGGATTGTGCTATGCAGCCATTGATGGAAATGTTCAATAGAAAGTGAGGAAACTACTATAAACAATGATGCTCATATGATTCTTAACAGAGAAAAGCTTTAAATAAAAGACCCTATATAGGAGCTAAAACCCCATATTCATTTTAAGGAATCTATGACGTCCAGTTCAATTTAAAAAGCATGTAGGAAATCTTCAGTTCACAGGACAGCTGTCCAGGTGCCAGCATTTGAAATGGGCCATTAAGTTAACGTGCACAGAAAATATGCCTGAATTCTAAGAAGATATTTGAGCCTGCTTTATGAATGAAATATGATTGTCTTTCTTTTTCTCTCTCGATGAAAAACTTAATTTCAACAAATTTTAGGGTGCTCATGATAAGGACAATTAAATATGTTACTGGTTATGGGACTACACGTATGTTCAAAGAATATCAATGTTAATAAAATTATGTGGGGAAGGCCCTGCACACTCTTCTACAGCTAGATATAGGCCTGAAGAATATTAAATATAAATGTTTCTAGGCAGCAAGAGACCTTTAATTTCCTAGCTGTTTCTCCATTCTACCCATTGACTATGTTCACCCAAATATATGCGGCCACTCAGAATTATCATGATGCAAAAGTACTTGCTTTTCTGCTGCTTCCAATCTGCTTTTCTTGTATACTTCATTAAGGCAGACAACATGTAAGCCACTCCTCAAACCCAAACCTGAGATACTCTCTTGATTCTTACTCTTATCCCATCTAGAAACCTGTGAGTCTTTCTGATTTACCTCTTCAGCATTTTTCATACCCAGTCCTTTCGTGTTATTTCCTTTGGCCATCTCTTCATCACCCACATTTTATGAGCTGGCTTACTGCACTAGCTATTTAAATCACCTGCTTTTGCTCAGAGTACTCCTTTCATTAAAGGGTGCAGTTTAGAAAAGTATGCAAGCCCCTGTATAATCTAACCCTTTCTCACCTTATTGTCTAATCTTGATTCTCTGCTTCCCCAGTATATTTTCTGCTACAGCAACTGCTTGAAATTCCTTCAGTGGGTTCTTTTTGGCTTTGAAATCACAGTCTTGCTACAACTATTCTTACTTATTTTTTAATACCTTACATTTTATCTGACGTCTACCATAGAGAAATTTTAAACAACAGAAGCCAGCACACACACATGCACGCACACACACTATCATCATCATCATCATCATCATCATCATCATCATCATCGTCATATTCACAACTGGGAGCAAAGTTCATCCTATAATTGAATTTGTATGTCCTTCATGATACATGGATCTTTTCCTGCAGGGTAACTTAGAAGACAAAGATGAAAAGAATGAATTGTAGTTCTTGGACCTACATCTATCCATTCCAAATTTCATCTTACAGCTACCTGATAACCTAGATCTGACTTGTGAGAAATGGAAGCCCATGGTAACCTTGTCAGACAGAGTCACTGGCTCTGTCTATTCAGAGTCACAAATAGACAGCAAAGAACTAGAGAGCAAAGTCATGTAAGTTCCACAGCCTGCCCTTCTATCTCCACTCTGTATCAACAACCCCCTTCCTACTCATGATCAAGATGAATTGCTTCTGACAAGATGATTATTTTTTTATTGCTTAATGGACCTCAGATACAAGTAGCCCAAAAGGCCCCAGTGACAGTAGTAATTCTCAGTGTAATGTGGGCTTGCTGAGTTTCCTGAAGCAAATAGACTGTTGTTGGATACCAGTATCTGTAATCCAGAAAACTTGAGTTTCAGGGATGGGAAGAAATACAGAAACTCCACGAGACTCACTGGGAGTGATGGTTAATGGAGATACTTCTGCTTCTTTTACTCTTTGTTCCCAATCACATATCTTCTTCATATGGAAAACAGATCACCATACAAATGGATTCAGTTTAATAGATCCCTACATCTTGAAAGATTGCTATCCATATCTTCAGAGTCTTCTTTTTTTATTTGCATATTTATTATTATTATTATCACCATCATTTTTATAGTGTGATGAGTATTTTTTGAACTAAACCTGTGGCTAACATTTCGAAACTCTTAGTCCAGTTACTCTGTGAGGTCGACTATGTGGGGCATGGCAGTAGCTCCTGTGGTGGTGAGAGCACTGTTGTACCTCCTTCATTGTACAGTATTCCCCTTTCTCTAGTGGAATAGGAAGAGTATATTTACCCAATCGATGACCAAATACTATGAAACCTTATTGATCCACTCTAGAAAATACATCATCCAACACAGCAATTGGAATTGGGACTATTAATTGTCTGAGTTGTCTATAGTCCAGGGTCATTCAGTTGCCAAAGCGACCATAACACTCAGTTAAAAATCTTTGAGAATGGCACTTATCTCCACAACCCACCACGTCAGTCCCTCACCGAAATGACTGATTTGATATCCTTTAGAGGCATCCACTTGACCCTCTTGTGATAACTGTTATCTCACAATCCATAATCATAACGTGTACAATGTTGAGACTTCTGAGAATGTCAACCCCATTAAACATTAGGGGACATAACAAGATCACTGGGTAGTCCAACAATCAGTGAACCCACTGCCCATTGTGAGAAAGATTATGGGTAAAATTCTATGTATTATTTTATTCCCAAATGACTTTACTCTTCAGTTTCTCTTTATCAATACTGAATTGGAATATTTGTTCATCTATCCTTAAAATATCTGAGTAGTCTCATTTTTGCAGATTCTAATCACTTAAGTAAGTGCTCATACATTACCTTGCAGAAAATTATTACTTGTCATCTTGTGACATGGTTCTACTCCTTGGTAACACATATTAGCCAGTGAGAAATTTAGGCAAGGGACAATGACATTTACCAGAGCAGACACAAGCAGCCTCCTCCCCTTGCTGTTGTTGTGCACTTGATAGAAATACTTAGAAAGAGAAAGGGAAGAGGGTAAGTGGGATGGATACAGAAAAATAACTTTCCTGCTTTGTTGGCTACCCATCAGTTTCACTGTGAGAAATGTATTCTTATTTACCTTCTTCATAACTGTTTTATTCCATCTTATCTGTAATTAGCAGTTGTGATAATTGCAGGCTATGGGCAGGTAGGTAACAGCCACCATTTGGTTTTCATCACTGTGTCCCTGTCATTTCCACTGCTATCACTAAGTTAAATTTCATGACTTTCTCTCCTACTATCAGCACTAGGCTGTGGGAAGAGCTACCTGTGAATTTAGTGCTATTAGTGCAACATCCTGGAACATTCCTTATGTCTTGGTGAATGGTACATAAAATCCTTAAGGCAAACTCCCTCCTGCTATACAGGTGTTTGCGTAGCACTCACAAGACCCTAGACTCAATCTCTAGCACTAATATTTGAATAAGTAGACTAAATGTAATAATTACATTTTTTCTCTTTTTTCAGGTTTGAATCTTTTTTGTTGAAGTCTTCTATAAAATTTTGGGCAATTCAACCTTGCTTTGCATGGATATTAATTTTTCAGGATTTTAGGAGTCATGATAGAAGCAGTAAGTTTGTAGCACCTCCTGGGATTTTCCTGAAATTTTTAATCCTGAGAGAGAACCCCCAAATCAATGAATTCTTTGATCCAATCTTATTCTCTGGTGCCTTTAATCTGACCCACCGCCCTGGGGTTCAGTTTTCATGTATTTTTCTCTGGCTTTTGGCAGTATTTGCTGGTTAGGTTTGGAGATTTGTGGAGTTGTGGTCTCCTGTCTTTCATTAGAAATCTCAAGTATTTGTGATTAGGACTGCACTATTAATGACTGGTCAGAAACCTGGTGCCCATGATGAGGACATCCCTTGAGGAGGTCAGTGCCTGCTATCTTGAGAGGAAAGAACTTACATTATTTCTCCACCTGGTGCAATGGTAGCTGTTAGTAAGGAGAATGGTGGTGAAGGCACACATTTAGACTCAGTGAAGCTCAGAGAAGTCTGAATTACTACATGCTTTGGAGCAAAACCTCCACCCAAATATCTCCATCTCGCATGTCAAGGCCCCAGGTTTACCACTATGGGTAATGTTTTGTCACAACAGGCCCCTTTGGTTGTCCATTCCACTGCCTTTGATGTCCAGAGCTCTGACTATTCAACACTGAGCTTGCTGTACATTTATTTCCTGATTGCCCACTATGTAAACTGAGGGATCCTGTCACTCACACTGAGTTTTCAATTGTTTGCGTCTCTGGCTTTCACTCTTAGATTTCAGTTGTTTATTACTTGTACTTGATGTCTTATTATCCACTTATGGGAAGGGATTCTCACTTAAGAAAAACCATCTGCATCCATTATCTTCATATTATTGTACCAAAACCTGAATTATCACACTGTTTAATTTATTCTCTTCTACTGGCATAGTGTCCTAAATCATCATTAATAAGATTTTAAAATTTGGACTGTCACCTTGTGACAGGGGCTGTTTGGTTCCCACCTACTCTACTAGCTATCCCTTGCTTTTCATGCCAATTGTCAGAGTTAGGGTCTCTAGGAAGCATTCAGTGAGACAGAGCCAGGAGGAACAGTGTTATTGAAGAATATTATCTATTGAAGAAAATATTAGGGAGCATGTTTGGACAAAGAGTGGAATCTAATTGGATGCAAATTGGGTAGTCTTTGCTAGTCCATGGGGAATCTAAGAAGCAAAGAAGAACATATAGCAGTTCTATGGTGGGTAGATTTAATACCGCTCTCACTATCTTTTTTTATGAGGCTACCTCAAAAGATCATATCATAGACTACAACTACAGCACTCAGTCATTGGCCAGAGACTACCATGAGAAACTGACTATGGCTGAAAAGTAAATGAAAACCTTGCAGAAGCTATTAGAGGGACAATCTCAAAAGGGTCACCCCACCTCTTTTGGATTGGGACTATGTAGACAGTTGTGAAGGGAATGGAAACACAGAAGCAAGGAAGTAGACTACTTTTCACACTTGCAACTCCTTCTGCTAAGAATCTTTTCTGCTAATGCATGAAAAGAGATTCCTGATTCATCCCGAGTGTCCAACATTTTTTGTATTGCATTCTCTAAGATACAGGGCAAACAAAGTAGTTTCTTTCTCATTTGTATCCTTAGAATACCAAGTTTATAACAATTTACTGAAATTAGTTATATATATATTCTCTTCCTAAAAGGAAAGATCCTCATTCCAGAGGCATCAGCTTTTACATTTCACATCTTGGGCACATTGAAAAATAAATCCAACTTTTGGAAATCTGAAATTCTCCAGAGAAAATAGATTTAAGAGTATTTTAAAGCAAAAACCATAGCAAAAATATCTTTAATTCCACAATACTAACCTTAAATCAGATTTCATCTGCAACAGCAATGTAATCCAGGAATTAAAACTAGTTTTGTGAAATGACACTGGTGCTTCTGTTACTCTTGATGTAAGACCATGGATAAGTCATTTACCTCCTTAACAAAATTGTTTCCTCATCTGTAAAAAGACATAGATAGACTTAATTATGAAAGTTTACAATATCCTCCTATATCTATAACTATCTCCCTGAGATGTTAAACTTCTTTGAGAAATTTTTAAGAATTTGTGAAGTTTCCAAAACAGTGTGATTTTAATGAGTTTTCTTGCACATGGTGTACATCTATGCATTTTATCCTCTTATAGATACACATTCCAAAAAGTTTTGAATTACTTTTGAATCCCTGCACATTAAAAAAAATCTCTGTGTGAAAACTTAGCTTTTTCAAGATATCTTGCCATTAGGATTCAAAGCAAAGTAATTTTTGGTCCAAAATTTCTCCTTTGTTATCTCTTCTTTCTATCAGAGGCTGCATTTAGTCTGTTATAGAATTGGGGCCATGCTTATGGTTGCCCCTTGCAGGGAGTGTGAAATCATTGGTCATCTTTACCCAGTGTATTTGCACACAAAGGTCTGGTATAAAGGTTAAGAATCCATCTTGATTTTATCACTTGGGTAATCAAAGAAATAATTAAAAAATGCTGTTGGAAGAGAGGCAGCATGATTCAGTTTTGGAAAAGCAATTTATTTGCTTTTTTTAAAAGCAGATTTGGCAAGGGTCTGTGATTAATTTAACATTTATTCAACATAGCAATGAAAGGAGGCTTCTTTTTATTATAGACAAGTTATTACAATCAAGTTGAGAAATGATTGAATATTTAAATGCGATTATATCATGGTTCATATGCTGAATATATGAATTACAAATTAGGACAACTCTAAGGCTTAAGTATAGCACATATAGTGTAGTAATTCTTTTTTGTTTCTGTTTAAATGTTTTTGATGAATCACTTCCCACTAAATTATAAACCGAAAGAATCACTGGATTAGAATAAGGTAGTGAAAGTTTCTACTCTGGCAATTTTGAAAGTGTGTTCAACAGAACTCTATATTTCTGTTGAAATGACTTAGGCCAGAAGAACAAAAATAAAACCAAGCAAGTAAGTTTCAGGTCACTTTGACCTGTTTAAAGTTCAGTAGTCCTTTTAGAGAATTTAATACCTAAATGTACTACTAAGAAAGTTCAATTTTTACTGAATTAAGTTTTGGAGTTGTTAAATCCCTTGTCTCACTGTGCTTGCATATAATCATCCCATCTCTGCTTGAATTTTCCAAATGATGGATGTTCTGTACTTTTGAAGCTGTCCTATTTTTTCAAAAATAAGTTCTCAGAATGGTCTTTTCTGATTTAGACGAAATTAATTGTCCTTTCTGTGTTCATTCTGCACTTGAGTGAGCTGTTTAGAGACGTTTACAAAGATTTAATTATGTGTATAACAGATTGTGTTCGCCATGCTGCTAACTCAGAGGTGAAGTGTGTTAGGCAACTTTGTGAGAATACAGTGAAATTACCGAGGCAGCAAACTTCACAAAAAACAGAAGTTTATTTAGGAAACAGTTTCAAAAACTGAAAGTCCAAACAACATAGCTCAAATTCTTGTGAGTGTCTCAGAATGGAGGGTAGGATATGAAGGGGAGAAAGTACCAACTCTCACATCAAGAAGAAGAGAGTCACTCAACCATCAGGCTCTCAGAACAGTCACTCCTGGGAGAACTCATTCCAGGAGGCCAGAATTCCCTTCCAAGAGCAGCACGCCCGTGACCCACATTATGTTCCAATTCTTCAAGATTATATCGCTCCCACCATCACCACTCATGATATCAAGCCCCCAACAATTGAACCTTTGCAGGAATCTCTAACATACAAATCATAGCCCGCAGCTTTAGATGCAAGATGTTTGTAAGGGATGCTCTTTGTTGCATTGGCAGTGGCAGGGTAGGAAAGAGCTCAGAGGAGGAAGAAGTCAAGTTGCTCTACACATGCAGAACAAAATCCCCAAGGAGATCGAGAGCGAAATAGAACAACCCCTTAGCAAGAAAACTCAGAATGCAGTTCTACAATGCTGTCCCAACATTTTCTATTAGTCTCTGTTTGTTACGGCCACAGGAAATGATTTCTTATTTCTCTCATCTGGTTCAGCACATCTAAAGCTTTTACAAGCCTAGTATCCAGCAGAGGAGCAAAATAATATTAGTAGGAAACTCTTTTGACCATGTGGAGGTAATGTCTCTGAAATGCATTTAAGTAAGTGGAACATGCTAGCTTTTTAATAAGGAGGCGTGGACAACGCTGAAGGCTCCAAAGTTTCAGAGAAATGTTGGAAATCAGGATTTTTAGGTGAACCAATCTAGGTGTTCCCATCTGATTTTATATCAGTCTGTTACTGGTTCTTTAAAGTTAATATCTGATACGTCTTCTATGCAACTATGATTCTAAACTGTATAGCAGACTTACTTTTCTTTCATTTTTGTTTTTGTTTTGTAGGACTAGGAATTGAACTCAGAGCCTTGCAAGTGTTTTATTACTGAACCATGTCCCCAGCCCCTGCTTTTGTTTTTAAGCTGACTCTGGAGTAAATCCTGATCCTGTTGCATAGCTTTCTCTGCTGTCTTATCACAAGAAATGAGGGTGTCTTTGCATGCTAGCAAGGGTGCCTTCTGGCTTTCATATGGACATTTAATGTCTGTTAATCACTATCAGTACTTTGCATTATTTGTTGTATGACAGGAATCTGAAATAGCACCCTAGAATAGAGTGGAACCTAGAATTTTTTTATAGGTGCTCATCATCTATTATAGTCAATGGCCCAGTACACTACAGGAGGTAGTATATTCCTTTCCATTACTGTACATTGCAATTCAGTAAATGTTTACCAGCTGGACCATCAGTTTGTACCAGAGATTACCTGTGCTTCACTACCCTCCAGGAAGTATTTATTGCCAGCCAGGCAGCCCATGATCCTGGTCCAAAATACCACCTCATCAACTGCTAACTCAAGCCACTCCAAACACCATCTCTGCAGGTTTGTTTCTCTTAAAGCAATCTTGTATGACAGACTGCTCTTAGGACCAACACTTGTGGGAGGCAGGACAAGGAAGTAATATGGAACGAGGGAAAATCAAACTGAAGTGTAGGCTTAAGTACAGCTTTGAATGATCTTACACAAATTTCTGTAGTTGAAATTGTGCATGACAGTTGTCTTATATCAAAGTGGAATAGCCCAGCCTTTATATTTCTGCCTCAAAAGGCCAATGGATGTGAGCTACCTCAGCAAGGCCATGACCATGGACAAAGTAGTTTTGTGTAGATATCACACTTGTTGCCTATCCTATTAGTCCTCCCATTTGAAGTTTTATTGTCTTTTATTTTTATTAACATGTTCAGTTATTCAAAACGTCAATTAAATATTTATAAATCACTCAAAAAATCCTAGAACTTATTAATCTATTTAGGCATTGGAGGCCTGGAGGAAAATGATCTATGTTGCTTCTAGTTTTTGAGATGCCTTGACTTTAGTTTCGATTTCAGTCAGGTCTTAGAGGATAAGAAGTCTGCACAGCATCACCGTCTACACACTAGTGTCACATAGGCACCCGAGCTTAACATGCTCAGACTGAATCGTTTCCCCTCCCTCATCTCAGTGATGACAATTGCAACTACCAACCATTCAGGTCACAAACTTTGGAATGACTCTTAGCTATCTTAATACTTGCATGTTTCATATCTAATCTTTCATAAACTCACACAGGCACAGTCTTTAAAATGAAGCAGGAATTCCTCCACCTCCCACTGCATCCAACACCACCTCCCTGGTCTAGACCACCAGTATCTCTGACTTGGTGTTTTAATCACCTATAGCCTATTCCTAAAATATCCACTAACGTGATAATTTTATAATTAAAAGAAATCTGCATTGGCTTCCCATTTCACTCTGAGTGCAATTTAAAACATTTCTCATGACCTACCAAGTCCAACTGATCTGGCTTCTATCTGTGTGACCTTATTTTCTCATATTCCCTTTCTGGCTCATTATGCTTCTAGCATACAAGTTAGGATGTCACATGTATGGAGCAAGCAAGAAAGAAAAGCACTGCTGGACGGAACAGAGTGTAAATGCTATTATTTGATACAGAAGTGTGACTGGACATTTTGCTACTTAAGAGTAGTGGAGGTCAGTTGGCATGGTGACACACACCTCTAATCCTAGTACTTTTAAAGGTTGAGGTAGGAGGAGTACAAGTTCAAACCTTCCTGCTTGGATAACTGAGTTACTTTGAGAGGCCCTGTCTGAAAATTAACAAACAAACAAATAAAAAATGGGTTCTGGATGTACTTTTGTACAAAAACCCTGAGTTCAATTCTCAGTACCACCAGAAAAATGATAATAATAACAGAGATCATCAATTTGATGAAAAAAAACAGGCACAGAAATGCAGAAATATCACGTGATCTCATTCATGTGTAGATTATAAAAGAAATTCATCAAATAAAATTTAAGAGTAAAACAAGAGTGATCACAGCCTCTTGGGAGAAGGAGAGGATGATATATTGATAATAGCAATGTACTATGTATTTTCAAACATAGGCAAAATGTTTTCACCCTAAATAAATGTTAAATGTTTGAGGAGACAGAAATATTTAAGTTGATTAAAACATTGCACAATGAATGCCTGTTGCAAGTATCACAGTGTCCATATTTATAATTATTTTTACATTTTTGTGTATCATTTAAAAAACATTTAATTAAAAAAAAGAGTAGTGAGAAGCCTTTGAAGAAGTTGAAACAGGAAAGTAAAATGAGTGACTTATTTTGTGAACATAACCTCATATCTCTCATCAAGGATGGCCCAGGGAAAGAAATCCAGGAAATAAAGAGGATAAGGTTGCTTCGGTAAGACAGATGAAGGGAGACGAGAGCCTAGTGAAGAGCACCAAGAGCAAAGATACAAGAGACAAGGCAGTGCTGCTTTGTCAGGGCTCAAGTACACACAGATTCCATAGCCCTGTGATGAAATTCATGACCCGTGGAGAGGAGGAGTAAATGGGATTTTCAGGATGAGGAATGCATAGGTGAAAGCATGTGGGTATGCTTGCAAAGCTGTGAAGAAAGAGGATCTCAATGGAAACTATGATCCTGCTACGTGTTCAAGGTACGTGGAGTTGAATGCACCACATTGTCTCATGAGTAAGATCTCAAGGGAAAAATATGTCAATGTGACAATAGAAGTTATAGAACTGAATAGCAAGGATTAAATAAATAAAACCTGGGCATACAGTTATTGAGAGTGTTAAAAGAAACACTTAAAAATAATTAAACTTACTGTGGATTGTTTGAACAAAGAACAATTCAAGAATCATGCAGCACTCAAAACCTGAAGAGGTTCAGAGGGCTCAGCCCTACTCTGTGACAAGAGTCATTAAGCCAAACACAAAAGCAGAGAAATCACTCCATTGGCTCCAGCCTGGCTCCTTCCTTATTAAGCCTGGTGTGAGGAGTTGGCAGTTTATGACTGAGTGAGGCCCAGCTTCTTGTTGTTGGTTATAATTCTACTGTTACATTTCTGAAGGAGAGTTCCATTTGTTTATGCAGTGAGTTATGTAGGATGCAGTTTATTATGTAGGGACTCAAAATCCAGAGGAAACTAATGGTCTCATTTTTATTTAATTAAATATGGGTCATCATAGAATGACACTTGAAATCATGAGGATATGTTGAGAATAGTAATATTTAGGTATAAGTATAAGTAAAGGATCATTGACTGAAAATTGACAAGAAGAATCCATTAAAGTTTGGAGTACAAATTAGTAACATTTGACCTCTCCAAGTTCTAACCAACAGTTACAAGGTAAGTGGGGAACAGTAGATCACGTTAATTGTATCTTCAAATACACCTCTCAGAAATGTTCAGTTTGTCTAAAATCTTCTTATGTGTTTCCCAGCACACCAGTAAGCTTCTGGCTATATCTGGTTGGTGAATAACACTAGTGGAAGATTGAAGGCATCAGAATAAAGAAAGAAGCAGAATGTTTTTTTCTTCCTCTGTGATTTGGGATCGTATTTGGATAATGACTGAGATTCTCCAATGGTTGCAGCCTCTGCGTGCTTTCTTTCTCCAAGGAATGACGTATTTCACCCTATTTTTGATTCTGTCTTCCACCAGATGGGACCTTCCTAGCCATCTCCTTCTAGCAGCTTCCCAAGTCAGTGAAATCTCTTTTTATTTTCCTTTTGCCAAGTTTCACCTCCACTTGATTTGTCAACTCTTCCATCACTTATGTAAACAATAACTTGCATTACATTTGAATTACCTACTGTGGTCTCTGCTTTCTTAAAAGGATGTGATATTGACTCATATTTTTAAAGTATATCTAAAAGTGAAACTCAAAATATTAATTGACTCTAGCTAGCTCTATTTCTCTGACAGTAATCACGGAAAAACAAAAATCATCCATTTTTTGCTGTTTATAACTTGATCAGTCTTTTATAGAAAATAAGAAAAGTGAAAAACCAGTGGGATGGGCCAGAAGGAACAGGTGAATTTTCCCCTGTGAACTAGGAGTAAAAGATGAATTAATCACATTTGTGGGCAGTGTGAGAAGCGTCATGAATAGTTTTAGTTCTGAGAAACTATTTTCTGGTAAACAGCAGCCAGAGTCTGAACTCTATACTTAGACAAGTCACTCCCAAGGTGAATAGATCAGTCCTCTACATTTTCCCTATGAAGAATTAGGGTAAGGAAAGCACATTATGCTCACTCTTACACAGTCTTCAATGAAATAGAATAGAGTGGCTGATATATTCTTTCTATTGAAACTTAGCGCTAGAAAAATTAATCCTTTCCTGAAAGTAACTGCAAAGCAGGAAAAATCACTATGGCTGAGTCCAAAGAGAACATGAACTTTGTAAGAGGGAAAAGTCAATAAGTCGAAATGTTCCAGAAACCACAGGTTAAGATGGAAATTGAAAATTAGTTATTAGATTCACCAGCTAGAGCCCTTTGATGTGTTTTGGTAAGCAACTTCACAGATATAGTAGAGGCAGTAGCAAGACACAAATGACTTGGAAACCAAATAATAAGGATGTGATTCCTATGTGGTTGTGAAGTTCTTTCAAAAATTTATGAAGATACATAGGTTAAACAGAAAATACAAATAAAAATAAGGAGTTTTTCTTGAAAACACTCTATGTATACTTACATTCTTTATCTTAATAAAGACTGAAGATATAGATGAAAAATAGATTTATCTCTAAGGTAGGAGTATTCAAGGGCCAAGGCAAAAAGAATGTAGTGCACAGGAAAAAACAGCAGGCATAAGCTTCATTCTTCTGCAAGAAGACATCAAAGGATGTAATTACTAACAAATTGCTTTTAAAAGAATTCCATAATAAACAATATATTTTTTCTCTCCTTAAAAGTATATTGAAGTACTTATTAGTATCTTAAAACAGTCCTGCAAAATTCAATGTTCACCGCTATCACTAGACAGTAGAAGTTTCTGGAAGTAGTGATCACATAGTTCACGATATCTGGGTAACGTCTCCTGGTATGGCAACCTCTGACTCTGTAGACAGTCATAAACATTAAAAAAAAAAAAAAACCCTTTTTGAGGCCTTTCTGGTGAAGTCAGTTTTGGTGATGTGAGCATATGTCCTGCTCTATTTCACTGACACCTTAAACTTAGTTCTCTGAATCAGCATAAAAACTTTCGTACTGAAATGCTATAAAAATGAGCACCATGCCAATAACCAGAAGAAAGCAGAGATTCGAGCCTGAAAACTGCTTCCTACCATCACCACACAAAGCCTAAGATTCTGACACACAAAATGCAAGCAAGCATGTGGAACAACAGGAACCCCCATTCATTGCTGGGCAAAACGCAAGATTTTCTAGCCAGCTTGAATGACAATTTGAGAATTTCTTAGAAACTAAACATGGTCTTCCTATTGGGTTTAGCAGTCTTTCTACATAATATTTATTTCCCCAAAGCAGTTTATGAATCATATAAAAACTTGCAGTCAGATATTTAAAATAGTTTTATTCATAACTGCAGAAGTTTAGCATCAACTAAAATGTCTTTACTTGGGTATATGAAGAAATCATGGTACACCCCTTTGCAGTGATTTCTCCAGGTCAAAGAACATCACTAACTTATGGTTTTAATCAAGTTCCTACCTTCTGAGTAGCTCTAACTCCTGTATTCTTTACACTGAGGATACAAGAGAGACCTGAAAAGAAACTCAGCCCTCTTATACATGGATCACATATCTGGCACATATAATACTACTTATCCTACACAAAAAATCATGGTCCAAAAAATACCTTGGTTCTATTCTAACCTGTCTCATTATTTAATTAGAGAGAATAAGGCAGTTCATTGATATTTTTTTTCATCTGAAAAATGAAAGATTTGGAAGAGATTACCTTCAAATTTCCTTTAATTGAAAAAAAATCAAGAAAAGCTATGATTGCATTACTTTATTTTTAAAATAGCCTCTCTATAATTATGGCAATGCATGACACATTTTCTCCTTATTCATTCATTGCAAGCTAAGGAAGGCTGGATATTATTAAAACTTAAGGACATTCTGTGAAAGCAGCTCAAAGTATTTAAATTCTTGCAATCCATAAAAAGTATCTTATCTCTTTATTGCAGTATGCCAAAGGATTTCCATTTTAAAACCTAACTCCAGTCTGACACCTTCATTAACCACTCAGATGTGTTGTTTGATGTGTTACTCCCTTCCAAAAACTCCCAGCATCCAATTGTGCAGGAAAGACAGATCGAGAGTGAGGCCAAAGCATGAATTTTATTAATGATTGCTGCCTGGTTTGTGTACATATCACAGCTCACATTCTGAGAAATTCTTTTTCACTCAATCCATTTCTATTGCCATCTTGTATTGTGTAACTGCCTCATTATCTGTCTGAAAGCCCATTCAAACTGAGGTTTAACATGCTGAGCATTTGGGCAGCAAAGAAAGAGTGAGATACTATTTTTTCTCGCAGGAAATTCCTGGGAGGTCTCTGGTCACTTTCTTTTTATCACTGACAAGTTGGTTTTGATATCTGAGGATGTAGAGATCAATACTGACTTAGCCGTCAAAATGACTCAACAAAGGAAACTGTCTAATGTTGTGCCAGGAATAATACACCCTATCTTAAGACCCATGCTATAAATGTTTCAAAAATTTCCAAATGTCCCCACAGGGGATCCTCTAGAATATCCTCAAGATATTAAAAGAAGGATTTTTTTTTTGCTTGTTTCTACAGTAGACCCAAGCCTGGCTCTCAGAATAGAGTGTAGATGGTATCAAGGGAGCATTAGGGATTCTAGAGATGCTGCTCCCATTTTTCATTGCTGACAGGAGAATGGTATCTTAGAGGCAACATTACTGGAAACTTTTAACAAATCATTTTAATTGTGTTAGCTCTGTCTCTCGGGTTGGAAGCAGTGATTGGATGATGTCTTTCAGTTCAAAAATTTTTGGAGAATGAATTAAATATTGCTATTATATTATTTAACAGACTTCGTTTAAAAGTTATCCCTCAGCATTGTTTCTTGATTATCTTGGGAGTATTTGCCAAAACACACTGAGCTAGATAGACTCTGAGAAAAGTACATTTTACCAAGTTGTCATGGTGACACGTGCCTATAATCCCAGGATTCAAGAGGCAGAGACAAGAGAATTGCCAGGAGTTAGCAACCAATCTAAGCTACATAGTAAATTCAAGCCAATCTGAACTAGGTAGCAATACCCTGTCTCAAAAAGAAAAAAAAAGGTGGAGAACATTTTATCACATAAATGAAAAACAAAATTGCTTTCAAGTTAAGCCTTTCAAGTCAAGCAGGAGTGATACAGGAGAGTTTTAGAATTGAGATGGGATCATGAGAAGTCACTTTCTTAGAGGGACAACAGACTGTTCCTCAGGGAACATGGTAGAGACAGAGAGAGAGTATCTCAACTGGAATGGAGCATGCAAAGTATCTGAACAGAGCGAGGTTCTCTGATGTGGAAGCAAATACTACGGCCCAGTTCTTTGGAGGGAATAAAGAAAGAAACGATGACAATAAGCAAAACTAAAAATCTAATGTCACAACTGATCTTTCATGCTAAGGGGATAAAGCAGAAATGGCACAAGGCAAGGAGACAAGATGGAGTATACTCAGAGAAAGCAAGAATACTCAGATACGCAGCCTGATGCTAAGGTCATAAAAAAAGCCAGGGCTGGATGTGTTTTATTCAATTTTTAAGATATCACTTCTACTCATGGCATTCTAACTGCCCACTGTGAAGTCATAGTGTGAACTTGTTACACTAGTTGGACATTTTCTTAGCCCAAAGATGTGAAGACTGGCATGGATTCCCCTCCTAGTTCCTTATGCTTAAGAAAATCATGTTAAATGAAGAAACACATCCCTAGTTCTCTAATCATTGCATCATGTATACATGACAGGCAGACATTGCTAATATGGGCATATGCAAGCCTTCTTTGTAATTAAAAAAAATCAATCTACTTGCTTATTACCCTTCAGCCTGCTTTAATTTGTTTCTGTGAACCCATGGAGATATTGAGACTACATGAGTCTGCTTTCTACGTTTTCCACTTGTACCACTTTACTTAATTTTGAAAGTGCCTGATAAGAAGTTGTGTGTGGGATTTAGACAGATTGGACCAGTTCCGGATTATGGAGTTGTTAGAGTTAAGCACTGGTATCATCAGCTTCACAAATGCTGTTATGACTTGTATCTAGACATCTCCCCAAAGCCTCAGGAGCTCATAGGTGTGTGGGGCTTTGGGGAGGTAACTGGATCATGGGTGTGTGATACTGGATTAGGGCACCGATGAGTTTATAGCTGAATGTGATGTTGGGAGGTGAAACCTGATGGGAAGGGATGGGTCACTCTGGGCAAAGCCTGAGGGATATATATTCCTCAGTCTCCCTTGATCATCTCCTGCTTCCTGCCTGCAAACCCATGAACAGTTTTTCTTCCACCATGCCCGTCTGCCATGCCACTCTGATTTGGAACCAGCAGACTATAGACTGAAACTTTTGCAAACTAAAATAAACCTCTTCTCTTTTAACTTGTGGGTGTAGGTATTTTGTCCCAGCAACAATAAATTAACTATGACAAATGGAAACCAAGCAACTGGGAAGAAGTAAAGCATTAACAGAATCACTGCTTCTGTTAATATCTGTTTAGTACTTCATCTTCCAGGTAGTACTAGTACTTCAATCTTCCAGGTACTTTTTTACACAAAAATAACTTAAAGCTCAGAACATTGAATTTCTTGCTTCAAAATCTTTCCGTGTCTAGGCATTGGTTCAGAACACAATCCTGAGAATGTGGGACTGTTTTAGCAAAACCCATAGGTAAAAGGTAAGATTGAAGTATTTGAAACAAGAATTACAATAGTGGCATAGTCCTAAGAAGTACTGAGAAAGTTTGGGAATTATGAGTATTTTCAGATACTCACAAGATATTTTAGATCTACAAGAGAGAAATAAAGCTGGGGTTTGTGCATAAAGTCATTCCTTGATATCCATTGGGACTAGTTTCAGTAATCCTGAGAATACTAATGTCTGAGGATGTCTAAATCCCCCATATAAAATGACAGTATTTTTATGTAACTTAGCTATGTCCTTCCTTATACTTTAAATCATCCTTTGATTATTTATGACACTTAATGTAATTTAAACACCATATAAATAGTTATTATTTATTGTCTAGTGAATAGAGACAAGAAAAACATCTACATTTTTGCTATGAACACACTTTTAAAAATATTGTTGACCTATGGGTGTTTGGATCTGAAGATGTGAAACCCACAGATAACAGAGGAACAATTGTAATTCTGATGGAAAATTTATTGTTTTGCTTGAGAAAAAAGAGGTGTTATATCCAGGTCACATGTAATAATTGTGCCTCATTAAAGAAAGTAATAAGGTAAGTAGGATATGATGGTTCAAGCCTGCAGTCTCAGCACTTGGAGGATGAGTTATGAAGATTGAAAGTTCAAGCCAGAAAGACCATGTTTCAGCAAGACCATGTCTCAAAATAAAGAGATGTTAAGTAGATGATGGATAGATAAAGAGTAGGTAGATAGTTGAGAATGTTGCTCAGTGTGAAGGTCTAGTTTCAATCTCAGGGGGGTAGAAAGAGAGCAGAGAGAGAGAAGAAAGAGAGAAGACAGGGAGAGAGAGAGAGAAGAAAGGAGATGAGGAGGAGGAAGAAAAGCATAAATGAAATAGAAGGGAAGGATGAAAGGAAAGACAGAAGGGGAGGAAAAAAGGAAATGATGGAAAGGAAGGAAGAAAGGGAGAAAAAAAGAAAACAAAAAGTAGAAAAGAAAGGAAAAGGGAGGGAAGAAAGAAAGAAAGAAAGAAAGAAAGAAAGAAAGAAAGAAAGAAAGAAAGAAAGAAAGAGGAAGGAAAGAAAGAAAAAGAAAGAAAGAAAGGAAGAAGGAAGTCACTGAATAATTCGGAGTTACAGAGAGTGACATTAAGAGAGAATGTGTAATAAACATTCTCTTCTACAATATATCTGTAATAACGGCTAAAATCCCAAACATTGATAACACTGAGTAACATCAAATATTCAAAAAATATGGTGCGAAAATAATTCCCCTTTATTCCTGAGGAAAACAAAATGGCGTACCTACTTCGGAAGACAGTTGTTCAGTTTCTTCACAAATGGTAATCACAAGCTCACCTTACAATCTAGCAATTATACCCCTACATATTTGCTCAAGTAAGTTTAAAAGTGATATCTACATGGAAACGTGTACAAAAATACGTATGGCAACTTTATTGATAATTGTTAAAATTTGGAAATGCCCAAGAAGTCTGTCAATATCTGAATGAATAAACACAGTAAACTGTGAGTATCTAATGTAATATCATTCATCAATAAGAACGATTAGCGAACTAGTCATAAAAGAGTTTGGGAAATCTTAAATGCGGTTAATGAGTGAAAGAAGCCATAATATCAATTGCATGGCATTTTGCAAAAGACAAAATTAGTTGTTGCCAGGGGCATGTGAGGTATGAACAGATGGAGCACTGATTATTAGTGCAGTAAAATGATTCTGCCTGATGCTGTAAGAATGGATACAAGTCATAAAAATTTTGTTAAAATCGATCCAATAACAATAAAGCTAGTTAACCTTGATGTGAACTATAGACTTTAATAATGTTCTATCAATATTGGTTCATCATTTGAAGCAATTGTGCTGGACTGATGCAAAATATTAACAATAAGAAAAACTATGATGGAGTGAGATGTGGTAATACACATGGGGACTCTGTACTTTTCATTTGACTTCCTGTAAATCTACAAACACTCCATATAAGCAAAGTCCATTAATTTGAAGAAACAAGAATTCAGATCATAATACTTAAAAATCAAGCCTCTTTAAAACCCTACCTCGGTTACCACCTTTTTCTTGGGTTTGAGTGGTGTTTGACTGTGATGCCCTTGAAGTTTGCTTCAAGAAATCTCAGATGTGACAGCTCTAGGTCCCTTAGAAACTGCCATGTGAAAACCCCACTAGTCAGATCCCTTTCCAAAAGTAATGGCCTTTCCCACTGGTTAATGAACATGTACTAAACGTGTGTCCCTCCAGTATCTTTCTGCATCCAGCTGTCTCTTGTGGAATCTTCGATGGATTTGCTGTGTACCGGCGTTCCCTTTCATTCCCTTTTGTGCACACATTGAGATTGATTCAGGGGATAGATTTTGCCCTAAATTGGGACCAGTACAGCTCTTCTATGAGACCTACATGGAAAACTGAGAGAAGAGATAGACAGACATAAAGAGGAAGCAGAAGAGAAGGAGAAGAATAAAAAGAAGTAAAAGAAAAAAAGCAGGAATCCTTTATTTTCTTTTTTCTTAAGATACTAAGCTGCAAAGATGCTTCACAATGGGAGGGCCGCCTAGGTCCAATTTTTTCCTACTCATTCAGACAGTCTGAATGAGAACAAACCTCATGACAAAGAACGGAGGGAAATGGAGAAAGGGAGAAAAGAGGAAATGAAAGGAAGAGAAAAAAGAAATCATTTTTATCACTGTGAGTTTTAAAACAACATTAAGCAATACGGCTGCTTTTTTTTTTTCCCCTGTTAGTTCCTAGGTGTGAATTTCTGTCATTTTCAGTAATCCTACAAATAAATGGGCAGCACATATTCCCTGGGTACATAATTATCCACATCCTTCCTATGTCTGAGATACATTCACAGGCTGTGCCTGACTTCGTTCCAGCACTGTACAGTCTGAAGCAGCCACCAACTTCTGTTTCCAGCGAAGGAGAAGAAACAGGTTCATTACACCTACTGGGAAGACTTGTTATGAAGAATTTTTAAGTTTTACAGATTGAGCATACAGAAGAATACTGTTGCCACATAAGAAGTGAAAGTAGATGTTGATCAGAAAGTCAAAGACTTCGAGGAACACAATGGCCTGAAAATGTAGTCAGGTTTACACAAAAGTCAGCCTGGTAGTTGGCTTCATATTCAATGAGGCTGTTAGGGGAGAGATGTCACTAAATAAGGGGCAAAAATGGAAGGGCACTGCATAGCACAGAAGTAAAGCTAAAACAGAGTAGAAGGCCAACCACTGCTCACTTTCATATACACCTCTAATTTTATGTTTAAGTCACTCATCTTTAACATCTTCCCAGTCTTGTTTTACATGTGATGAACTTAAGGTGCTGAAAAGAGGGGGGAAAAAAACTTGCCCAGCAAATAGGGGGGCAGATCAATGTGTTTCATTTGATTTAGCTGAATTGCAACCTGTATTGTGGTGGGGTGAGGTGGTTTTGGGGAAGGTTTTCTCTACTCCTGAATTCATTCTCATGAAGTAATTATTTCCTAACTTTTCTCCCTCTTTTACATCCATTCCTACAATTAGCAAACTATTCTAAAGAGGTAATTGTGTGTTCAGTGTGGAGGAACTGGAGGAGGAGGAAGAGAAGGAGCAGGAGAAAATTTCTGGCTTCTCTTGAGGATTGACTGCCTCACAGGAAAGATACAGTAAAAAAAAAAAAAAAA
>RJWM01033319.1:0-20587 GCA_004363535.1 Dasyprocta punctata
TTCTCTAGTTTCAGTATCAGGTTAATACTTGCTTTCAGGAATTATTTTGGAAGTATTGCTTCCCTTTTGATTTCATTAAAGAGTTTCAGTAATAGTGTTCTTAGATCTCTAAATTGCTTATAGACTTCATCAGTGATTCCATCAGTACCTGGGTTTTTCTTTGTCGGTAAGTTTTTGATTATATTTTTAATTTCAATGACTGATATGGTTTATTTAGAATTTTTATATCTTCTTGATTCAGTTTTGGTAATTCATGCATATCTAGGAATCTGTCCATTTCTTTGATGTTTTTCATCTTATTAGAATACAGGTCCTCAAAGTCAGGATTGATGATCTGGATTTCCACAGGATCCGTTGTGATTTCACCCTTTTCATCCCTAATTGAATGAATTTCAGTCTATATTTTTCTTTTTCATAAGTTTTGTTAAAGGTCTATAAAATTTATTTAATCTTTTAAAGAACCAACTCTTCAATTCATTGATTCTTTGTATAGTTTTCTCAGTTTCCATTACATTAATTTCTACTCTTTATAATTTCTTCTCTCATATGAGTTTTGGGTTTGATTTGTTCTTTTTCTAGGAATTTCAGGTTCAACATTAAGTTGTTTATTTGAGTGCCTTCTCTTTTTCTGATGTGAAAACTCACTGCTATAAATTTCCCTCTTAGGACTGTTTTCATAGTATCTCATAAGTTCCAGTCACATTGTATGGGCATTATCATTTAATTGTAGATACTATTTAATTTTTTCTTTAATTTCATCAACCAATTACTCATTGCTTGTTCAGGAAGTGTTATCTAATTTTCAGTTGTTTATGTAGTCTTTGTAGTTTATTTTGTTGTTGATTTCCATTTTCATTACACTATAGTAGAATAATATTCATGGGATAATTTCAATTCCTTTGCATTTACTCAAGCTTCTTCTGTGATCTACTATATTGTCTATTTTGGAGAACATCCCATTTGTAGCTGAGAAGAATGTGTATTTTGATGTTGTGTGGTAGAAACTGACAACAGCTACTAAGTCCATTTGTTCAAAACTTTGACTCAGTTCTAATATTTCACTGTTGATTTTTTGTCTAGTTGATCTATCTGTTTGCGACAGTGGGTTATTGGGTTTCCACATTACAATTGTATTATTGCTTGTTTGATTTTTCATTTCCATTAGTATTTGTTTTTTATAGTCAGGTACAGCAGTATTTGTGTATATATATTTATGACTGTTATCACTTCCTTTGGCTTATTCCCTTAATAAGGGTGTAGTGACCTTTGTTTCTTTGTATCAGTCTTGACTTGAAATTCACATTGTCTGGAAGTAAAATAGTTACCCCTGCTTTTTTTCAGGCTCCAGTCACATGGAGTACTGTTTTTCAACCTTTGACTTTTAGTGTGTGCCAATTTCTTTTTGAGTTCAATGTGTTTCATGTATGCAGCATAATATTGGTTTTTGTTTCTTGATACATTCTTCCAGTCTGTTTCTTTTGATTGGTGAATTGAGACTACTTACATAGACAGCTATAACTGATCCATGTTGGCTTATCCTCATATTGTTTTACTGTTGTTGGTATCGTCTTTCCCCTCTGTTTAACTGCTTGTTCTGCCTGGTAGCTTAATTATCTCTTTAAAAGTATCTTTCAGAGCATTTTGGAAGGTTGGTTTAATGGCCATGAATTTCTTCTGCTGTTCTTTGTCCTGGAAGTGTCTTATTTCTCCCATGATTTTGAAAGATAGTTTTACAGGGTATATCAACCTGAGTTGTAGATTGGTTTCTTTTAGGGCTTGAAATATTTCACTCCAAGCTCTCCTATACCTGAGGGTTTGTCTTGAGAATTCTGCGTGATTACAATATATTTTCCTTTATAATTGATTTATTTCTTTTCTCTAACCACTTTTAGTTTTCTGTTTTTGTGCTGAACTTCTGGAATCTTTATTATTATATAACTTGGGGTAGATTTATTTTGATCATGGCTATTTGGAATCCTCTATGTCTCACTTATTTGTATGTCAAATTCTTTCTCCATATTCGGGAAGTTTTCTGCTGTTACTTCTAAGAAGAGATTTTTTATGGTGTCTGTGTTATCTTTGACGTTCTCACTGACTTTGTTCAATCTTATGTTGTTCTTCTTTGCTTCATCTTGCAGTGGTTGGATTTATTTTTCATGTTCCCTTGCTATCTTTCTTTGCATAGTCACTAATCAAAAGCCTCTCTTCTAGATATTCTATCCTTTCTTTCATTCAATCTTTTGTGTATATTTTCAATGGAATTTTCAGTCTCTTAGATGTCTGTTTGGATCTGTTTCATGGATTCCATTTCTTTCCTATGTTGACCATTGATGATTTTCATCATTTTCTTAAGCACTTCTATTTTTTATCTGTGTCCACTCTAGATTTCTTTGGTAAATCTTTCATTTTGATCATCATTTCTTTTTTTTACCCGAGAGATAATTTTTTTTAGTCACATCCATTTGTTTTTTCACTTCTACTGCTATTGTTCCAAAAGAATTTAGTGCATACCTTCCTATTTCTTCTATCTCACTGTACTCTGGTATTGTCCTGGATGTGCTGGAGGTCTAGGGCTCCATTTTTCTTCTGTTTCTTGTCATTTTTCTACTTTTTATGTTGTTTTATTTTCTGGGTTGATGCTTGCAGATTTCTTATGGTAGTTAGCTTTATCAATACAATTGAGGCTTCACTACATGATGTCTATTTCTCAAAGATGTCTTCTAGGTGTAGCTGGTTGTTGTACTCAGGGATTTTCAAGGAAAACAGGACAATACAGGACACATAATTTATAGTATTATTTATAATGGTCACCCAAGGAATCAAATACAAAGAAAGTGCAAGAAATCCGACCAGTAAAGACCTAGAAAATCTACTTGAGAGCCTGGATCCCATGGCAATAACCTGCATGTGTTCAACTGAAAACCTAGAGGCAATGACAATGCTTCCCACAAGTCCAACTGGAGGCCTGAAGTCCATGACAATGACTCATGCAAGTCTGTTTCATGAATCTGCACTGGGGAGGTCCCAAGGTCAGTGTTGGATAGAAAGTCTGTGCCAGCAGCGTGAAAGATCTGTGCCAGTAGGTTGAGGGTTCTGCACTGGAGCCAAGAAGCAACACTCAAAATAAGGACCAGGGCTCCCCTGAAAAGTACCACAGTCACTTGCAGTGACAATGAGGTCCTGAACTCCTCTGATGATGAGAACAGCTAAGCTCATATCAGGAAACCAACATGACAAGCTTCACCTGGAGATTGAACAGCACTCATCTTCCTCTCCAGAACCAGGAAGCTGATGCTTAAAGTAAGGACCAGAGCTCTCCCAAAGTGAACTACAGCCATTTTCAGTGACAAGGTCCTGAGCTCCTCCAATGGTAACAGCTGAGTTCATATCAGCAAAGCCAGCATGACAAGCTCCTCCAGAAGAACCAATAGTTTCAAAATAACCAACAGCTCCAAACAACAGCATTCACTTAGGAGAACCTGCAATGCTACTCTTCCTCTCCAGGTCTCCTTTTTATGCTGGCAACTTTCTTCAGGTGGGCCATTCACTCAGCACCATACTCATTCAGTTCAGCTGATGCTAAGTTGATTGCCAGTTTTTTTTAATTTTTTTTATTTTGAAGAGAATAAAACCAATTGAAATAAAACATAATAGGGTCAATCAAAACAAAACAATGAACATGGTACATGACTTCAAAAAAAGATAAAAGGAAATCAATAATGACTACCATAATGACTCTTGTTATCTTCAAAATAACCGCCCATACCATCAGGCATAATAAAATCAAACAAAATAGTACATAATAAAACCAATAAAAACAAAACAATGGAGGTAATGCAGGACTTCAAAACAATAGTAAAACAACAGTGGTTACCATAATGTCTCTTGTTATCTTCTAAGTAGTTGCCTACATCATCAGACATAATACAATCAAACAAATCAAAATAGAATAAGATCACTCAAAAGAAAACAATGAAAGCAATACAGGGATTCAAAACAAGGCAATAGTAAATCAATAATGGCTACCATAATGTATTTTGTTATCTTTGAAATAGTTGTCCATGCCATCAGATATAATAAAATTAGACAAACCAAAACATAATAAAACCAAGTTAAACAGAACAATGAAAACAATACAGGATTCAAATCATGATACTAGATTAACAACGACCACTGCATTCCCTTTTTAGACACTTCCTCCCCTTTCACTTTCACGATATGTATTTGTATTTTGAATCCTACTAACTCCTTTAGTTTTTTATACTAGGGAGACAACACAATGTTCACCCATGTGACACTGGATCATTTCATCCATGAGCATGATCTTAAGTTGTATCCATTTACCTACAAGAGCCTCAAGGTTATCTTTCTTTATAGCAGAGTAGCTTTCCATTGTATAAAAATGCTATGTCTCTCTTGCCCACTCTGCAGCTAATGGGCAAGCTACCCCCCCTTTTTTCTGGTTCTTGGTCACACAGAACATTGTTCTCTCTCCTTGGACTTTCAATCTATGAGCCCCCTTTTGAGTTAAATGTGTTTCTTGTGTAAAGCATATCGATGGATCCTGTCTCCTGATCTATTCTACCTGTGTTTCTTTTTATTGGTGAATTGAGGCCATCTATATTAATGGTTATGGCCAACATGCACTACCTCATCTCTGCCATGCTATTTTCCTGCCATTGGCTGCCTACTTTTCCTCTCCATTCAATTGTCTGCCCCACTCAGTGATACCCTTCTGCCACTGTTTCTGGAGCTGTGGTCTTTTTTATCTCTCTCTAGAAAGTCCTTCAGTATTCTTTGTAGAGTTGGTTTGGTGGTCATGAATTCTTTTAGTTGTTCTGTGTCATTAAAGTATCTTGTTTCTCCATTAATTTTGAAAGACAGTTTTGTAGGGTACATCAATCTGGGTTGGAAGTTGTCTTCCTTCAGGACTTGAAATACTTCACTCCAAGCTCTTCTTGACTTGATGATTTGTGTTGAGAAGTCTGTTGTGATTCTGATGGGTTTTCCTTTATATGTGATCTGTTTCTCTTCTCTAACAGCTTTTAATATTCTGTTCTTGTGTTGAATTTCTGGAAAGTTGATTATTATATGTCTGGGTGAAGATTTATTTTGGTTATGGCTAGCTGGAGTTCTATATGCTTCACTTATCTGGATGTCACTTCCTTTTTCCATGCTTGGGAAGTTTTCTGATATTATTTCTGTAAATAGACTTTTAATGTCATTTGTGTTGACCTCTGCTTTTTCACTCACACCTATTATTATTAAATTATGTTTCTTTGGGTTGTCTTGCAGCTGTTGAATTGTTACTTCCAGGTTCCTTGTTATTTTTAAGAGATCTTTCCTTTCACGATCACAAGCTGCAAACCTGTCTTCAAGGTTTGAAAGCCTATCTTCAGTTTCTTTCAAGTTTTGCCAGCTTTCAATGGAGTTTTTAATTTCTTGGATATCTCTTTGAATGTGTTTCATGTATTCTAAATCATTTTTTTATTGTTCATTCAAGGTTTCCCTCATTTTTCTATGCTTTTTCATTTTTTGAACTATGTCTTTTTTAGAGATGCTTAGCAATTGTTTTAGTATGTTTTCTGTTTCTTCTTTTACCTGAGTTAGTATCTATTCTAATTTCTTTTATAGCTTAATGAGGTTGTTTCTTTACTTCAGTTGCCATCACTTCAGAAACTTCAGGTGTGTGACTCCCGATCTCTTCCATGTTTGCTTCTCCTGGATTTGCTCTGCTTGGATTGGAGGCCAGAGTCTGCCTTTTGCTTCTTCATCTTGACATATTCCTGGGTTCTTCTGGATAAGTGGGTACTGGGGTCCCAGGTACTTCCTGCATTGACTACAGTTTTTCTAATGTGAGACTGTTTGGTTCTTCTGGCCAGTGCTGGCTACAGATATCTGATGGTGACCATTGGTTGTGCTGATGCAGAGCTGTCTGCTGTTTTTCCCAGCCTGCATTGGATCCCCCAGTGGATGGTGGAGTGTGCGCATGGGTGGGGCTGGCTGCTGTCTGTAGACCTGGGCTAGTCACCAGCAGGGATATTCCACTTCTGTCCCTGGAGTGTGTGTGGGGGCAGAGTCAGCTGCTGCTTCCAGAGTGAGATGGCTACACACAGGGAACCTCCGAGATGGCTGCTAGAATGTGCACAGGGTCAGGGCTCATTATGAGCAATTTCCATGGGTCTGCACCCAACTAGGAGCTGCTGGAGGAAGCCAAGACCTGTTCTTGCTCTGGGTTTATGCAGCCTAATTCCAAAATGGTTCCCAGCCAGTCAATCTCTCCCACAGGAGGACTGAGTCCTCTGCACTCACCACCAGCCAGTTCAGACTTCCAGGGCCACTGCTCTTATCCACTGCTGCTCCCTTCCAATGATGCCTCTCTCTGAAGAGGCCTCCAGGGTCACCAGCTGCCACATCACCTTGATCGTATGTCCCCAGGTTCCAACAGCTCCTCTCACACTGGGTCCAGCTCTGGGCAAAGGTGACACCAGCTACCATGTTCTTTTTCATTTAAGTTTTTCTTTTTACTCTTTCTGTCAGCTTCAATTCTCACTTTAGATTCTTCCTTGGTCCAGGGGACCCACTACCTTCCTTCTTATCTTCCCCACATTGCTATATTCCAGCATCTGAACTGTATGGCTCAGAGAGGCTGTTTATTCTGCTGCTTACTGTCCCAACATCTTCCCAGAATCCTCTGATTGCTAGTTTTTAATCCAACACCATGATTCCTGGTCTTTGTGACTGTTCCAAGAACCTACTCTCCCAGTTTAGTAATGATGAGAAGTTACTATCACTGGTTTAGCACCCAGTCCTTTGATACTGAACTATAATGATGGTTATGGCCCCAGATAATCACAGTGTTATCATATGAGGGAGAAAAACTGATTACAACACATATGACACACTAAAGTAATACAATTAGCAATAATAATAGCATCAAGCATAGCCTAGCACCTGACAAACCATGGTAACTATTAATTTGGTACCTTTAATCACTGGATTAACCTCTACAGTTATATAACAAAATCCAACATTTACTAGGAATGAGTTTTAAGGCAATGAGTTTCCCCTTAGTAGAATGACTTTACCCTGTGTATGTGGGGGTGGTTAAGGGGAGGGAGGGGACAAAACAGAGATGAATGAACAACTACTTCTAAGATAACAATATGCAATACATTAATTAGGGTTAACTTGCTACTTTTTTTTTTGAAATTCTGTATCATTTCTATCCTTCTTTCTGTTCTGCTTTAATAAAAATAAAAAAGAAATATAGTAGAAGCAAAACTATAGGGCAAAGTATGATCATGCAAGTTTTGGGAAACTAGAGAAGTGCACAGAATAAAAAAGAAAGTGAAAGATTATTGACATGAACAAGAAAGAGAAGAGACAATGTTCAGTCATGTGAAAATATCCTCAAATTAAGAGAAATAGTTGAGGGAAGAGACAAAGAAGACAAATAGAACACAACAAAAATAAAAGGTAAAAAAAACCTAAAATGTGAACAAAAAAGACTCAAAAAGGAAAACTCATCAAACGAACAAAGAGAAAGAAAAATAATAAAATACTTCTGATGTACACAGTTCTATAGTAGTGTCCAAATTAGATCTTAGAAATGTGCTGTATAACTCCCCCAAGTTTGCAATAGAATTTGTGCTGAGTATGGGGCTGATCTTGGCCACTGGATGTAGAGGCTGGGACTGATCTTCAACTGACAGCATTTTGGATGCCCAGTTGTCCTTGCCATGGTTGTCTCTACAGTGCTCTCCCAGTTGCTGTGATGCCCTTGGGTAGGGAAAGCCAGGGGTCACTCCCAGACCCATAAACAGTTCTACACTGCTAACTCCTCTTACATGCTAGTCCTAGGGTCTGGGAAATGATCTTGTTCCATCATAGGCCAAGGCTGCTTGCCTGCTTGCACCCCTGGACCTAGGTTGCTCTGCTGGTCACAGATGAGGGGTGTTATAGTTTATACATTGTGTCAACTTGAAAAGTCTAGCAGCTTAATTAAGTAACTCAGAAGTTCTACATCCTAGGGTATACAGCACAGTTACCTGCTCATTGTTACAATTTGAGAAGGTCAGAAGTTTAACTGAGAGACTCAGGAGGGAGCCAGGGGTCTTACTTTGTAAACATCCTCATCCTGTGCAAAGGAAGGCAAGGATGTTTGTGGATGCTACACCCACCCTGGGGGGGGGGTGTGTCCTGTGTACTATATAAAGGAGGAGAAGAGGCTTGCTCTTGGCCCCCCCTTTACTCTGGCTGCTTTTTGTTTGGCTGCTGCCTTGAAGTGTTGTCCCGTGCCATGCCACCCTTCCTTGGAGCCAGCTGATTGTGGACTGAAACCTCCAAAAACTGTAAGCTAGATAAACCTTTCCTTCCCTAATTTTGGGTGTCAGGTGTTTTGTCTCAGCAAGGAGTAAAAAGTAACCAACACAAGGGGGATGCTTCTAGTCCTTTGTATTTAGGGCTAAGACTGGTTTTGGCAGCCTCCAGAGCAGAGTCTCGGTTGTCCCAACTCGTGCATCTCAGAAGAATTCCCCATAGTCTGCTTCCTACCTGCTGACAGTCTTCTATGATTGGGTGGCTCTTCCTTCATTCCATTCCAGCACTTTGGCAATGAAGTAAGCTGGTGCGATTCTGCTGGGGTTTGCCCCAAACCCTTTGAAATAAAATGGGGCCCCCCTTTCCCACTTCTGTTTCACATGTCTGTGTGCTGAGACACAGCACCGGTTTGCCTTACTCACCAACTGCTGGCTCTGTGAGGCCCCTTCAGAAACAGTGTCCTCCCACACTGGGCTGCTCCCCATCACCTGGCTGTGCTGGGCTGCCAGTTTTGATCCTTTTTAGCCTCTCTTTGAGATTTTTATTCTTATTTTATTATTGTTTAGTGAGGATACCTATATGCTAGTTTCATTAATATGAAATGTTGGAAGCCAAGTGTGTTTCTCCCAATTTAGAAATCGTGAAGTAGTATGCAATTAATGGTATGTGTATTATATACTTACAATTTGTGTGCTACATATAATACATAATATTTAAATTATATATAGCTTAGGCCTTGCAATTGGGTACACTATTATATTGTCTATAATGTATTAAACAAACTAATACATAATATATTTAGGAAATCTTATATGCAATTATAACAACACAATATCATATGTTAAATATGTCACATATAGTATTATGTAATATAATCAATATAGTATAATATGTGTGATATATTATGTAAGTCCTAAGTTGCTAACTTTAAGAGGAGTATATTTTCTTACATTATCAATTAAATGTGAAACCATGCTCCACAGTATTAAAGTCCCTATTTCAGTAATGAAAGATTAAAGTGCAGATACATAATTATTTACTCTGTGAGCAAATATGTAACATTTTGCCCTAACACAACATGTACAATTTACCTTTACAACATTTGAAACATATGAGGTATTAATAAAGTAGAGTGAAAATTTCTCTTGTGTTTTGGTTGTAAATCACTTCCCAGTGTTTCTATATTACGGGGAATTTCCCTGCTAAATATTTTCTGTTTACACTAATTTAAAATCATTTAAAATGTCAATATTTTGCAAATTTGTGAGCATTCTATACACTGAATAATTTATTTTTATAACAGTTGTAGAATTTAAACTTCAATTGCATTGTAAATCTTATGTTGAAAATAATCCTAAAGTAGTTGAAATTGGTCTAAATCTGGCACAGCTATTTAAGATAATAGTTAGTAGATATATATCACTATTACAATTTGCTTTCTGGCATGTGGGAATTTTTTTAGTACTTTGATATTTTATGTTTTCTATGGAGCCTTCCTTATTGATAAGTGGAAGGACCATCATGATCTGGCATGTTGTTCAACTAATCAGTGTAGCTACCAAATTCATTATAAGGTTTTATATGAATTTCTAAAATTATAGGCAAAAATGACACTTTTAATAACAAGCTTAGAACTGTAGAAACACCTGAATTTTCTGTCTCCTATATACCTCTTCACATCTGTGGACAGCCTGTCTGTACCCTAATGGCTACCCATGAATTTTAATACCCAGTCTTTACCACTGTCATTAATTTCCTTTTTATCATAGATCTTGAAATTTTTAAAATTCTTTTCCATGCTTCTTGTGGAAACATTTTTGTAAACAAATTTTAACCATTTGCATTTTTTTCAGATAGTTCACTATGCCTTGCTTTCTTCTATCTCTGTTTCTTATGTAAACTCAAGTACACAGCCCTAAATCAAATTTCTAGGGAAAAGATTCAGTTGGTGGAGTGAGGTGCACCATGTCCTGCCTTACCATTGGGCATGTGGCATTTCTAGATACTCAAGGACTTCACTACATCTACCACCTTTTGGATCCTTGTGCTCCCCAGTCTCTTTGACCTTGAATAGCATTCACTTTTTCATCATATAGGCTAGTACTCACACGGAAAACAGTCTCAGCAGGGAATTATTATGATAGCCTTCAATCTCTGAGATTATTACTGTGTCAAGAACTCTTGGTGAATGACTCACATGCATTCTCTCATTTAGGCAACACAATAAAATAAATAACATACGTGTCTCAGTTACTTTTCTCTTGTACCTGGAATAGCATATCTGACAACTAAAGTTAAGGAAGGAAAGGTTTATTTAGCTCACAGTTTGTGGATGTTTCAGTCTGTAATCTGGTCACTCCAAAGCAGGCTGGCATGGCATGGGGGCAACACTTGAAGTCGGTAGAAGACAGAAAATGCAAGACCAAAAGGTGGGGGTAAGCAAATCTTTTCTCTCTTATATTGTAACCAGACAACCACCACCTCCCCAGGGTGAGTGTAGCACTCACACCACCTCCATTATCTCCTCTTGCACAAGCTGAGGATGTTTACAAAGTAAGAACCCTGGCTTCCTGCTAAGTAGCTTAGTTAAACTTCTAAACTTCTTATCTTGACACAGTGTATCAAGCACTACAAACCAGCCCTTGTCAACGTGGCAACCAGACACATTTCTTTAAGTAGGTCTCCAAATATAAAGACATGCATGTTCTTCTTTCACAACTGGAACATTATAATACAGGTTTTACAATCCTTAAGAACCAGAATTAAATCTATCAGCATTGTATTATCTTAGGACTATAGTATTTTGCCCCTGATCCCCAAAGACTCATGCACCTCCCTTTATGCAAAAGGCATTTAGTCTGTCTGCAAGAGTTACCAAAGTCCTAACAGTTTCAGTATTGCTAGATAGTCCATGTCCCAAATCTCCTCTGGGATGTAAGGCTAACTCTTAGCTGCAAACCCTTGTGCAAATGAAAACAAACTTAAACACTTCCAGTGTTCAATGGCACAAGATAAACATTTTCATTCCAAAAATTACAAACCAAAGAATACAAAACATTGGGACCAAAGCAAGTCCAAAATCCAGCACTGCAAATATTAAGTCCTGTAGTTCCATGTCCAGCATCTATAGTAATCTGTGGCAAATTGTGAGCTCCAAAGGGCTTGATGAGTTCACCCCTATGGCACTTCTGGTGTTTGTAGCTCCCACAGCTTCCTTAGACAATACACATTCCTGACTTTTCCAAACTTCTGGGGTCTCTATTGCACCTTTAGCTTCACACTCACAGCTTGACACACTGTCCTTTCAGGGACATACTCCCTGGCCTCCCAGACCTTTTGAAATAGGAGTGGAAACCTTTTTAACCCCATAATACTTGCATTCTGCATTCACCTAAAACCAGCACCAAGTGGATGATGTCAAGGTCTGGAGCAATAGTTGGGTTTTCCTCTGCCTTGGCTGTAGGAGCTAAAGGCCTGGATCACTGGGCACTCTGATTCCAGTTCTGAGGGACAAATTTTGTATGCTGCCACCATTCTGAAACCTGGTGCAGCTTCCACCATTCTTGAACATGATGCAGCCACCATCATTCTGGAAACTGGTCCTCTGCAGCTTTCTCCTCAAAGAAAAATCTTACACATTTGCAGTTTTGGGGTTGCAAAATGTTGATTTTCTGCTTCTTGTGATGCCCTCAGGTCATCTTTTGTGTTCTCCTGTTCCTTCTCAGCAATCAAAATCTCTTCTGCTCTATTTTTACAGTACACAGCTTGCTTTACTGGGGCTTTCTTTCTGGTCAAACTTACAATATTTTAAGTCATTCTGCTGGGCTCTTTGCTTAATTCACAACATAAATCTGGCTAAAAGCCTCCAACAATAACCATGCCACCACCTCAACATTATGCTGTCTTGAAATTTCTCCTTTTGCATTAATTAGTCCACTGCCCTTTATCTCAGTCTCAGGCAAATTCTCTGGACACAAGCAGCATGTAGACAAACTTTTTGCTAAGCCATTACATATATCATCTGGAGTCCAGCACCCAATGCAATCCTTCCCAGCAGAAACCTCCCAAGTCTGATCTTCACTGGTAGGATTTCTACAAGTATTCTTGTCTTCTGAGCTCTGACAAGACTCTCCCATACAGAACAGCTTAAGGCATTCCAGCACTTCTCTTTCAGGCAACATCTCTGAACCTTTCCAAACTCTTCCCACAAGCCATTCCCAAAGGCTCTTGAACCACATGGTCAGGTGTAGTCTAAGCAATGACCCCACTCCACTGGTACCAAATTCTATCTTAGTTACTTTTCTCTCTTTGCTGGGACAAAATACCTGACACCTAAAATTAAGGAAAGAAAGGTTTATTTAGCCCAGTTTGTGGAGGTTTCAGTCCATAATCAGCTAGCTCCAAAGTAGAATGCCATGGCATGGAGGCAACACTTGAATTTGGCAGAAGACAGAAAAAGCAGCAAGAGCAAAGGTGGGAAGCAAGCCTCTTCTCCCTTATATTGTAAGCAGACTATCACCCTCCAGGGGGAGTGTAACACTCATACCACCTCTGTGCCCTCCTCTTGCACAGGCTGCTAGTGTTTATAAAGTAAGGACACTGGCTCCGTGATGAGTAGCTTAGTTAAACTTCTAAACTTCTCAAGTTGTCACAATGTATTGACCATTACATACGTGAACACTATTTTCATTTTCCAGTGAAAATAGGATTTAAAATGATGCAATATATGGATAGTATATTGGGTGATACTATGTACCTCCAAGTCCTCATATACTTTTGATGAGCATGAGTCTGGTGCTTGTGTTTGGTTTGTTGTCTAGAGCTGGGATTGATGATGTGAGTGCTGCACCCGCCCAGGGGTGGAGCTGAGATATAGTGTAAAGGAGGCAGGTCTTCTTCTTGCTCTCTTCTGCCCTCTCTCTCTCGCAGCATGCCTTGTAGTTGTGGTCACAGCTGCGGCAACCATGATTGGTTGTCCCGCCACGCCAGGCTGCCTCGGAGCCAACTAAGTATGGACTGAAACTCCCGAGAAACTGTAAGAAATAAACCTTTCCTTCCCTAATTTTAGGTGTCAGGTATTCTGTCTCAGCAATGAGTAAAAACTAACTAAGACAGATAGTAATCACTAGATTTTAAAATCTATTTCAGTCAGCCTAAAAAGTATAATGTTTAATCTCTACATTATTTCACTTCAAGATGAGGGGGAAAGTGTTTCAGGCAAGGTTAGGAAAAGTCTTTCTTAATTATGCTTTGGAAAACATAATAAAACATATTGTGGTTCCTAGGGTGATGTATTTAGTCTTATCATTTCAAATAACATATTTCTTTGATTACTACACATCAATGATTAACAGATGCATAGCATTTTGTCTGAATTTAGTAAGATATAACTCACTCCTATTATTACAAGGCAGCAGCAGATTGTCAGTGATTCAAGCAACAAGTCCTTGACAAGATGTGAACCATCACAGATACCAGCTGTCAGTAAAATTTTAAAATCAAAACATTCACTTTAATAATCTCATTTGACTACTACCATGAAACACTTAGTAAAATCCGTATTATTGTACACTGAATAAGATAAACTTTCTGTTTCTAGTTGTTTCTTCCATTGTGGTGCTTCCTAATTCAAAAAATAATCCTGCATCACTCACGTTATTGAGTTAACATTGCGATGTTTCAAGTTTTGTCATATCTGATCTGTTTTGCTTATGTTTTCATTTATGTATGTTTTCAAGTCAGCTGACAATGACATTTTAAAAACTGTTATGTTTTAATTGTATAGACAGACTATCTTAGTTTTTGCTTGTTGCTGAGACAAAATACCTGACGGCCAAAATTAGGGAAGGAAAGATTTATTCTTACAATTTCTCGGGAGTTTCAGTCCATACTTAAGTTGACTCCAATTCAGCGTGGCGTGGCAGGGCTGCCTTTCATGGCAGCCGTGTGCAGCAAGGCACACTGGCAAGAGAGAGACAGCCGGAAGCTGAAGACCCGCCTTCTCTTACACTGTATGTTGGCTCCACCCCTGGGCAGGTACAACACTCACATTGCCAATCCTGGTGCTACAACAAACCAAACACAAGCAAGGACCAGACTTAGCCCCATCAAAGGTATGTGATGACTTGGGGGTACATAGTATATCACCCAATACACAGACATAAGATTGTTGTAGAGCTTCCTTACAAGTGGCAACAGATTTGGGGTTCTAGATTATGTATTTTTACATGGCAATAATTGATTGACTTATAGAATCACTTTAGAAACTGAGAAGAATGGTGGAATAAGTGAATTCAAAGTGATGGGAACTATTTGAAGGGGATCAATGCCAGTGTGATTTTTACTGTAATAATTTTTTAAAGTTTATATAGTCAGTCCATTTCTCTGTTATGCCTTGTGTGACATTACCATTTTGGTAAGAAGATATGAAGAAGATTTGTCCAAGAAATTTGATTCTGGAGGAAATTTTAGATACAGTTTTAATGCTGTATCCTGTGTAATAATATGACATCACTGAGTCTTCATTATATTCAAATTCTACCCTATCTAAAGTTAATTATGAGACATAATTATAAAATCACATATTCTGATAAAAAACAAATACATAGTTTGATAAATCAATAAACTAGAATCCAAATACTGTTATTACATGTTAAAAACAAAAGCTCCAATGATTCCGTTTCCAAACAATTTAGGGATGTCAGTAAATTGTTTAGTAAATTGTTATACCTGTTCATGTGAAGCAGTCCCAGTATCTTTTTCTCATGGTCAAAAATAAAGTGGTTCAAATAGAATCTTGAATCTTGAATGTAGGTGTAAATTTCAGTGCTTTGTTCCATTCTTCGAATGTAGTAGAATCTCAACATGATAAAATATGGAATAAAAAAACTTGATTACTTAGTGGTACACTATCTTGCAAGCTACTTTATTTTTATACAAAATAATCTCTTCTTTCCATCTTTCTTTTTATTTATTCATTTATTTTCATAATCAGGTTTTGTTAAGTTGCCAGGTTGGTGAACTTGTAAGCTCAAGTGATCCTTCCATTTCAGCTTCCTAGGTAGCTGAAACTACAAGCATATGTCACCACATCTGGCTTCTAGTCTTTTGTTATACAAATTGTGTTACTTACACAGTGATGAGAATGTCACACTTCAATTAAGAATCTTAAAATTAATTTATTCAGTAAATTTATCTAAGTACATTTTATTATCTTAGTGCTGAGCTAGGTACTGAGAAGGATAAGTATAATTTCACAGCTTTGTAGTATAATTTCAAGTCTGGGATTGTGATGCCTCCTGCCTTGCCTTTGTTGCCCAGAACTGCCTTTGCTATCCCAGGTCTCTTCTGTTTCCAAAGGAATTTTAGGAATATTTTCTCTAGATCCGTGAGGTATAATAATGGTATTTTGATCAAGATTGCATGAAATCTATATAACAGTTTTGCAGGAGTGGTCATTTTCACTATGCTGCTTTTTCCTCTCTACATCATTGATATCTTTAAAGGACAATACTTCTATGCTTTACATTCTTGATTTTTGTTTATACTCTCAGAAAGACATTGCAATTATCTTTTAAAAGACTATAAAATTGAGTTGTCACAGAAAGGATATGAACCTTAAATAATCACGACAAAACAATGACAAAATTTTAGGAAACGCTGATTTCTTTTAGAATTAAAAAAAGTACTAAAATTGAGACCAGCTCCTTAAAAATTAAATTGCATATCACACTTCCCATTTCTTCCAGGGAAATAAACAAATTAGCAACACTTTCCTCACCATTATCAATCTGTTCTGAAACTACATTTTTACAATACATTTGTTTCTTTAAAACCCCCTGCCCCTACTTCCTCCCAAACTAGATCAATATTAATTCAGAACATTTTACAGTACTTAAAAATGTCTAGCTCCTCTGCTACCATTTTAAACTTTTTAAGAATTCCAAAATTTAAGGGGCAATGTACTTACACAAAATGGCAAACATGCTTTCTAAAATCCCAGTTCACAATTATTCCACTGATAGAACACTCTTTAATACATTAACTATGGCAAAACTGAGAAAATAATGGTGAGAAAACAGATGGGTTTAATAGCACAAAGAGCAATCTTTAAAAATTTTTGTAACACTGGTTTCTGTCAGTCTCTAATAACACAGTCTACTAGTTCTACTATTCTGCATTTAATCCAACAATGAAACAGTGTAATGTAAAATGTATGATCAGGTCTGTATGTTACCAGGTATATCAAACCAGAGTAATTAAAGAAAAAAGCCTCTTACAACAATCAAGAAGCAGTGCATCAGCTAACTAAAAACACAGGCACCCCAGCAGCAGAAAGTCACTCTATTATACCCTCACACATAGGCCAATTGCTTATGCACACCAAACTAACTAGGAGAACCTCTTTAAAAGGCACTCTGAAAGTTGGGTGAATTCTTACTAAAACTGATCATAAACAAGAAGCAGTTTATATGGGACACAGTTAAATGTATCAATTTTATCAGTGTCAAATTAATTTTTGCTCACTTTTCAAAACTGAATATTGCCTATGTTGGAATATGAAACTTGTGCACAATTGAAAGTGTGTACAAAACTTCCTTAAATCTATCTTTGATGTTTCATACTTCACCCTAGCAAACAGACTATTTCCTCATTTTTTTCCTGGCAGGTGAAACCACGCATCTACTGTGTGATAAGAGTTTGTTAACCTTGGTGTATTTTTGTGCAAGTTTTAAAGTCATCTATATGATTTTAATAAAGTACTGTACTAGACTGTTTTCAGACATGCTACTTTTGTTTTCAATTGACAATTGCCAATTTAACTGCTACCACTTCAGCATATCACTATGCATCTGGTAAACATTTTTAGCTAGAACAACAAGCAGTATGTATATGCATGTATGCATTTTCCCCTAAACCTTTCTTAACACCAAGTGGTGCTGACCATTACTAACAAGATATGAAACCACACAAAGGCAAAGGCATCTCACAGAACAGTAGAGCTAATAGACTGTGTTATTTCACAGTTCTGCCACAGTTATTGTATTAAAAGGTGTTTCCTCAGTGTAGTTATATAACCATGCTTACCTTGGGAAACAAGTAAATATATTTTGGGGAGTTATTCCATATATGAAAATTTTTTTTCAAAGCTGTAGGCAGTGTATGAAGTAAATGATTTTGAAGAAAAACTATGACAAGTTATGCCTTTAGTTTCATTATGCTATTAAGTGCAGCTTGTTTTTCCAGGTCTGTCAAATTTTACTACTAAATTAGACAGCATAAAGAGTGTGTGTGTATACAGGGCGGCACGTGGTATTCCTAAGGTTATAACCTCAGATAAAACCCTTCAGGTTGTGAAAACTCTTCCGCCTTTATTACTTTTCATCTTCACCAAAATGGGGGAGGAGTGTTCCTAAATCCCATTCTGAACTATGTTTATTTGAACGTGTTACTAATTTTTCAGTGATACACCCTAGCAAGTCACACTAAATTCTGTTTCCTAGTGCTTTAATATTACCTTAAAATGTCTGAAAAAAGTCAATAGTATTTCTGAGAACAGTTACACTACATTTTAAATGTTGCAAACTTCCCTGTACTCATCTTTTTTGTGTATGTGGGGAAGAGGGCTAAAGATCAAACCTAGCTTTGTGCATCCGAGACAAGCCCTCTAGTACTGAAGTATAGCCTCAGCCCAGTATTATTTATTGACTAGCCTTCTCTTGCTCCCCAAATAATGCAGTGTACAACTTTATGATATTGGTCAACTACATTTTCCCTCATGTTTTTATAAATATGTGCAAAGAAATCTTTATTGAACACTTAATATTTTTTCAGCTAAATTAGGATTATAGCACAAAGTATTATCTGTGCTGTAAACATCATATATTAATCACAAAATTAAAATGGGGAGGGGAAGCACTAATGGACCATTAATTTCTTAAAAACAGCTGAACTGATGATTTCCAAATGAATTCTGGAATAAATTCTCATTTGGAATACATCCACTGTGCTATTAGCAAAATAGAGTTTTATGAGAATGTCATTTGTAAAATCTTATTTTGTAAGGGTATCATACTTTTAAACCAAAGGCCTAACAGAAGCATATAGTAATTTAAAAATGTATTTCTTATGTCTTGTCCTTTCCTCAGGCATGGGGATCGCTGTGGTGCAGCTGTCTCTACATCAGGCCATGTTCCATACCATTAAGTTCAACCTTTAACCGCTCTGCTCCTCTTGCTCAAGTTTCAGTTGCTTTGCTAACCTCTCTTTCCTTGCTCACTGAGGTCACAGCAAGGCTTGTGTACAAGCATAGTCATCTGATCCAGAACTAGAACTCCTCTGGTATTTATAGCTTCTTTTTTCTCACCCAGAGCATGGTATCACTGAAATGGGCTGAATAGGTGTTAGTGCTGTAGAAAGCTCTTCTTGGTCCTAAATGTAAAAGATTTTGAGTTGCTGCTCTATCTACAGTAGTTTCAAGCACTTTAGTTGGATTTGGTATCACCTGAGGAGATGGGGATGGAGCACATGAAGGTCTAGTTGGCTGTATATATGTGATATACACAGGATTAACACTAAATGGAGGTTTTGGTTGACTTAGTATCCCTCTTGAAGAGAACTTGAAGGTGGCATGATGGCTGTGTACAGTAAGTGCTGATTCTGTGGAGACAGGTGATTACTGATGGGTGAAGGACTCGTAGAAATTTCTGTCCCAGGTCTTTAAGAAGGTTCAACTGTAATTTCTACCTTCTTCATGAAACCTTTGGTTAAGCAAGATGTTGTCAGGGGAGATAGGCTACTTTCCTGTTTCTGATAGCTAGGAGGAAGTCCTTGCTGATATAGAGGAAGTGGCGTAGTTGAAGGACTAGGTGGCATAAACATGTGGGAACTTGAATGACCCAACTGGGAAGGTTGCACTTGATACTGTGGAGAGTTGAAGGGAAAACACTGAGAAAGAGGGGGTAAACGGTGAGCAGACTGACAAATCTGCTGCTGTTTACAAAGTTGGTAGTTTCATTGGTGTGGATAAAAAGGTAAAGGACATTTGCTATAATGAGGCACTGGGACCTGTGGTGAGGACTACTATGGTGCACCAAGGTGCTTGTCTTTCTGATGAACTCTGAGATGTCTGTCTAGTACAAATAGAACCAGGAGACCCATAGAGATTGCTTGGAATTTGTGAAAGAAATTGTAAAGCTCATGGTACAGTCTGTTCAGAAGGAAGTAACAATAATTGGAATAGTACTATACTGAGGTATGTACAGGTATGAAGGAGGTGGTGATGACCATGGTGAATGCCCTTGCATAGCAGATAGATTCATTCTTTTTTGAATGGAGAATGGCTGCTGAGGTGGCTGTGAAAGTGAAGTAGCTGCACTTGGGTACTGTTCATTCATAAAAAAATGGATTGTAGTTGGGAGTATCAGCCACAACAGGTGGAGCTAAGTGTGGTTCCTGAACTAAATATATCGGCTGTTTACCTGCTGTATGCTGTGGATCAATGTCTCCATCACTTGAACTATATACCAGTGTTTGACCATCATTAAGCTGAGCTTCATCTCCTGGGTGGTAGTTACTAAGAGAATGTATATCTAGGTTAATGTCAGGTCTCCAAACTAGACCTCCAGCTAGGAGAGAAAAACTTTCCAAGCAGATCTGTTGTTCACACCGGCAGGAGTGCAGTGTTTAACAGGAAGCTGGCAGTTGCCCCACGCAGCTCAACCTGCAGAGAGCTGATTCCATGAAAAAAACACAAGAGATACGCTCCACCTGTCAGCATACCCTGTACCAAACACTGTCCTGTCACTTAGCCCTAGACTCCTTACTCAGAGATCCCAAATTTTGCCCCACCCCCAGCAATGCTCCCATACCCTATGCAGACTCTCCTATAAAACATGCTATTGTCTCTTGCTTGGAGCCAATGGTCTTTACACCCTTGGACCTGCTGCACCTGCTCTGCAATGAAGTCCTCGCACATTGCTTAAATGCTGCGTGTCTCAGTGGGCTCAACTTTGCCTTGGTTTACTATGATAGTTAATATGCAAAAGGCAATTTCTATTCATCCTGTGGTCATCTGGTATTCCGTATGTAAGTACTTCTGTTCTTTTGGGAGAAGGCTCAGCAACAGGCTTCAAGATTGTTGTTATTCTGTAACATGTACTGAGACACTGCACTCTCTGGAATTTCAGGGAAACATCATTATAGATCATGGAGAACTTGAATATCAAGCTATAGGCTGCTTGGCGCCATGCCAGAGCAAATAGTG
>RJWM01033320.1:0-20713 GCA_004363535.1 Dasyprocta punctata
AGTGGTTTATAGCTAACTTTAAAAAGCTATATACCAAGGAACTGTTCCTGAAGTACTTCCAGATGGACTCAGACACAGATTTAACTCTTAAAGAGTTCTAGAAGGAACATTACAACATCCTTTCCTTTGTAAGGTTAATTGAGAAATCCTGGGGCAATGTCTAAGGACACTGAGATGTGCCTGGAAGAAAGTGTAGCCTGAAGCAAAATCACTCTTTTTACCCAGGCTTTTGTATTAGATCATCAAATAACCCCTAGCCTATTCTTCATGACTTTATGTTTTCTGAATACTCTAGGGGTCTCAGAGTGATAAACCAAGAGAGGCTTCATCTTGAGTTCACTACTTACATTGGCTCATGGCAATAAGATTAGCCTATCCTTCATAGGCTTGTGGCCTGGCATTTTTTTCTATTCCTGGGTAATATATATTCTCCTGGGCATTTTCTTCTAAAAAGATCAGTTTCATCACAGGTGAAAACTTGATGAAGGCAAAAGCCATTTCTGTGTCATTGTTTTGAAGTGGTGTATGTAATTTTCAGCAGTCCTTTTGTCAGCAGTGGCTGATTTACCATTCTTAGTTATGCTATCAACCTTGATTCTCTTTAAAATTGTGAAACCACCCCTTAGTGGCACAAAATGTTTCATCATTATCACTCGTTGATGGATTGTCCTTTATAAGATCAGTATTTATAGCCCTAGCTTTTTTATACGTTGTAGACTCAGATAGACTATAACCTACCACCTGCCCTTTGTTTATCCACACTTGTAATAGCCTTTCTGCCTCATCTAACACTGTTGATTATGACTTACTAATTTGAGTAACACCTTTAGCAACACTAGTTTCCTTATACAAATCTTTTCTTTATAAGATTGTTGAAATGTGATACAAATCTTTTCTCTGTAAGATTGTCCAGATGGTGGATTTTGACATGCTGTACATATTACCAAGATCACTCACACTAATGCCACTGTCATATTTCTCCCCAATTTCCTTCATCTTTTTAATTGTGATTGCTTCCTTTACCTTCCCTTCCTTCCTTAGTTTCTTTTCTAGTTTTTTTGAGAGCCATTTTGGTAGCAGTAATCACAGCAATTATGTAAACCAGTGACCAAAATCACATCCAGAAACATGCATCTGGGCTCAGATGTACACTTGCTTATGTACACTTCCACACACTTTTCTGGCATTGTGAGTCTTTGTTTGTGACTGCACAAGTGACCTGGATTTGGGTTGTAACCCAAGACTTTAGTTGTAAGTTTTACCTAAAATTCTGGTCATAACCCAAGTTGTTCATATGTAAAGCTGATTGTAACTTGAAGGTCCACTATATTTTTATTTGGACTTGAAAAATAATTATTTTGCAATTTTTGAGTCATTTTGTATGGATTAGCTGCCATTGAATGTGCCTCTTAAATTTATGCCGGAAAATACCTCACAGCTTTGTAACCTTATTGACGCTCACTAGTTACAGTATCTACTTAGGCTCAGGAAATGTTTGGGAAACAGAATTAAATGTAAAGCTACTTGATGGGGATAGGGAAAAAGATATCCTGAAACTGTGTAATACTAAATAGAATGCAGATTCTGTAGGTACTGATCTTAACTTTGCAATTTACTGGGTATGTTACTTCAGGGTAATTATTTAACCTTTCTGTATTTCAGTTTCCTCATCCTCTTGTCATTTGGATAATGTGAACAGAGATTGGAAATGATGGGAAAATGAGCAAAATTTTCTATTAGGGATCAGGTTATGGATGATTCAGATGTTTTCTTTAGTACTATATCATTTTTACAATGTAAAAGATAAAATGAAAAAAAAAAGTAACCATCATGCTGCTTAAGTATTTCTTGTATGAATTTTAAGGTACAAACTTACCAAAAACTGATCAATAAATTCTTTCTATTGATTGTGATTTATTCTTGTAATAGTAAGAAATTCTTAATACGGTAGAGCTATAATTTTTATTAGACAGAATTTTATACTTCAGTTGTTTTATTTTAATAAACTCAATGTAATCACTGTTCAACTTTTTAATGTGCAGGATGAAATAATTACTTTCAGTGTTTTCTCAATCAAATATGCTGTAGCTGATTTTCTCTAAAATGCTTAATGAAACTAATTTCAGATTCAATTTGATGTGTTTGTACTTTAACAAATGTTATGTAGTTGAAAGAAGGAGAAATTCATAGAGACAGGTGGAGTATCTCTAATCCAAAAATTTGAAATCTTAAATGCTTCAAAATTCTAAACTGAGTATCAACATGGTACCATCAGTGGAAAATTCTATACCCATTTTATTGTGATGTGTCAGAGTCAAGTTTTGGCTCACTGAAAGTACTGTGTAAATTTAAATTCAGATCTTACCGTGATGCATTTCAACAACAATTTCTAAATAAGTTATTATGATATATAGTCAAATTGTCTATAATTAAGATGCTAAAAGTTTTCTGTGTCTTAAAACAACAAGATTTTTGTGCTCTTGGTTATATATTTTGCCAAAATGATTTGTTGTATTTTTTATTAGATTTTTGTGACTTAAGTAACTGAATTTTAAGAGTTTAAGGTTATTTAAATGTTAACTTCTAAAATGCTTTCAATAATCTATTTACGATTGATTAATTATTATCTTCGTCTATGGCACACTGTACATTTCTATGAGACGAGAGACGTATATACAGGTATAAACAAAATACGCTGTTAGTCTAAACTAGACTAGGCTAGAAAAACTGAAAAATATACAAAAGTGAGTTTTCTTTAAACTTGATCAGCTAAAAAACTAATTTTCTTTAAACTCTAAAACCTATAGAGATACCTGTTTAAAAAACAAGTTTCTGGGGACTGCTTATTTATATAAGATCCAAATAAAGATAGCACAACTGCAATTCCACTTTCTAAATCCCCTCCTAAGTAAATATCTGGGAGCTGTTTTTTTTCTTATTTCCAATAAACACTCCTAGCACCCTCCTGTTGTCTGTCATTTCATTCTTTGTCTTAGCGAGACAATGAATTGAAGTTTGAACAGAATTAATTGTTTTACCTTGTGTGTTCATTTTTTGGTAGGGGATTCTTTGCTCTGTGCTTCTAGTTTAGTTTTCATTTCTGAGATGATTTTTGTCTTAGTTACTTTTCTGTCTTTGCTGAGACAAAATAACCAAAATGTAAGTTAAAAGGGGAATGATTTATTTAGTTCACAGTTTGGAGAGATTTCAGTCCATAATCATCTGGTTCCAAGACAGGATGGCTTGGCAGAAGGGAAATGCAGACAAGAACCAGTTCGTGGCAAGCAGAAGACAGTAAAAACAAGCAAGGAAGGGGCCTTAGCAGCTTTTTTTTCTTGTCCCTTTTATACTCTGTCTAGACTACTGGGATTAGGGCAGTCCCAAAGCAATCAGTGGACTGATTTAGCAGTCATACACTCTTAATCCTAGCATCACACACTAGATCCAGCCACCTCTGGAAAAGCCCTACTGTGACTGCATGAACCTCTTTTGGGACATCTAGACAAAAACTGTAATATTCTGCTTCTAGCCCCCAAAGACTCATGTACATTCCTTTCTACAGAAGGCATTTAGTCCATCTCTAAGAGTTGCCAAAGTCAAAACAGATTCAGCATTGCTGAAAAGTCTTAAGTCCAAAGTCTTCTCTGAGATTTTAGACAAACCATTAGCTACAAGCCCCCATACAAATGAAAAGAAAAGTAAACACTTCCAATATAGGATGGCTCAAGGTAAACATTACCATTTCAAAAGGTACAAATAGGGGAATACAAAGAAGTGGTACAAAAGAAAGTCTAAAATCCACCAGCACAAACATTAAGTCCTACAGTATCATGTGTAGCATCTGAAGCAATCGCTGGTGAATTGTGAACTCCAAAGACCTTGGGTGGTTCCATAAGTATTACACTTCTGTTGGTAGTTCCTTCCATAGCTTCTCTCTTTGACTGGCTGTGTTCCTTCCTTGCAGTTTTCCTCAGACAATCCATATTCTTGGCTTTTCTAAACTTCTGGGATCTCCACTGCCCCTTTGGCTTCACAGATACAGCTTCACACACTGCCCTCTCAGGGGCACCCTCCCTTCCCTCCAGGCCTTCTTTTGAAATCTGGGCAGAAGTTTTTCTGACCCCATGACTCTTGCATTGTTCATGCACCTAAAATCAGCACTATATGGATGATGTCAAAATCTGCCACCTGCTGGAGCAATAGCTAAGCTTCCTTCTCTTTTGGATGCAGGGTTTGAGTGCCTGAATTGCTGAGTACTCTGAACCAAATCCAAAGGAACAAATTCTAGGCCACGACCATTCTGGAACATGGTGTTCTGGGTGCTCTCTTTTTCACCTTTTCATTTCTGACACTGCAAAGGATGTAGTCCTGCTGGTTCTTGTGATATACTCGGACCATCTTTTCTGTTGTCTTCTGAAATACTCGGCTTTTCCTTGCTAGTCTTTTCAGTGATTAATTTCTCCTCTGTTCCATCTTTGCAGGGTGCAGTTTTACTGGAGCTTCCTTTCTGGCCAAACTCTCAATATTTTGAATCATTTTTCTTGTCTCTTTGCTCTTGATTCTCAGCATAAATCTAGCTAAAAGCCCCCAACAGTAGCCATGCCTTCCCCTCAACATCAGACTGCCTTAAATTTCTTCTGAAAAATTCATTAGTCTGCCACCCTTGATGTCAGTCTCATGTTGTTTCTGTACATGAGCAAAATGCAGACAAATGTTCTGCCAAGCCATAACACACATCATCTAGATTCCAACAGGCAATGCAGTCCTTCCCAGTAGAAACCTTCTGAGCCTGGTCTATACTGGGATCATTTGTGTCAGCTTTTTGGTCTTCTGAGGTTTGACCAGAGCCTTCCATCAAATAGAGCCTAAGGCATTCCAATCCTACTTTTTCACGTGGCATCTCTAAAACATTCCAAACTCTTCCACAAGCCAGTTCCAAATGCTCTTGAACTACATAGGTACAATCACAGCAATGACCCCACTTCTCTAGTAGCTAATTCTGTCTTTGCTGTTTTTCTCTTATTGCTGAGATAAAATACCCAATACCCAAAGTCAAACAGGGAAAGGTTTATTTAGCTCACAGTTTGTAGAGATTTCAGTCTGTAATTGGCTGGTTCCAATGCAGAAGAGAACCAGTTCATGGCAACCAGAGGACAGCCAGAGGAAGCAAGGAATGGACCTTAGCAGCTTTTTTTCTGCTCCTTTTATATTCTAGGCAATGGAATTAAGGCAGTCCCAAAGCAATCAGTGGACTGATTTAGTAATCACATATTCTTAATCCAGCATCACACACTCTAGATCAAGCCACCTCTGGAAAAGCCCCATGTATGACTGCATGAACCTTTAGAGGTACACATAGATACAAACCAAAACAATTTTTTAAAATTAAATCTTAAAATCATTTCTCTCTTTTTAAATATTCCATTTCTCTAATCACTTTACTTTTGAGCTGTTCTCATTCTGATTTATGATATTCTCCCAGAGTTTCTGCTATTTTTTTAATTTGTTTTAGCTAATGCTAATATAATTAGGTTAATATTTTCATCTTATTTGGTTGCATGTTTTTCTGACATGGTTTTGTTGTCCTTTGGAATGTTATTTTGCTCAGTATTTCTCTTTTTAGTACATGAAATTTAATAGAATTCAACCAAGGACTTTATTTACTTATTTCGTGGTACTGGGGATCAAACTCAAGGCCTTGTGCTTGCAAGGAAAAAGCTCTATAACTGAGCCACATCCCCAGCCCTAAGAACATTTTGTGTTCTGGATTTCTGTGTTTTTAATATTGACTATAAACTAGGATAACTTTTTGTGCTTCATTACTTTAAGTCTTTCTCTTTTCTTTTCTGGAAATAATTAAATATGTAACCTGAAATTTGAGAATTGATACTCTGTGTGCACATTTTTGTGTGGGTTCTTGAACATTCTACAACTGCTGCATTTGCAATGTTCCGAAAGTTCTATTTTTACGTTTTTATTCAAGCCTTTTGTCCCCAAATAGAATCCACGTTGAGATTGTTGAACTGGAAATGCTATTCCTCTTTTGGAAACTTAAAACTTTTTGTAGCTAACTCCAAGCCTTTTTATTTCATCTAATAAGGATATCCATATAGACACTGAATTGCAGAGACTGTAAGTGATTTTCCTGATGTCACACATACCTAATATAAACTGCAAAAGAAGAAGCCAATCCTCCTGACTTTTATTTTAGTACTGTGGATATGGAAACAAGTGTTCTTGATGTTACCTATTCCAAAGGGCTTATATTATACTGGATTTGTTTTTAAATTACTGAAATTTGCATTAACAGTTTAATGATAGTGCATTTTTCTCAAATTCTAAGAAATTCATCGTTATAAATGTAGTAGTTTTATGAGGAAGAAGTCCATCACTTTCAAATTGCTGCATTTAAAAATATGTTTGGTAAATTGTGAGAAAAAAAAGTGAATCAAAGTAATTATTTGAAAGGATAATTGTGTTTAAAAAAACATTTTTATCTGTTCTTAGTTCTTCCCTATACTACCCTGGCAGTTCATTTTTTTCTGGTTGAGGTAGAGTTAAGTTATAAACTTTGAATGTAAGATTTAACCTAGGAGTCAAATAAAATAAATTACTTGAATCACGGTTGAAATTTGGATTCTGCTTAATTTTCTGCTGTCATCTTTTTTGGAATGGCTGCAACATGAGTTATGCATGCAGTTGCAACTTAGTATTAGTTTCTAGTGAATTCTATACCAGATGTTATGTATATTTTGTTTTAGATAAGGCACAAGGGCTCTAGGTAGGATTGTTCAGGTAGTAAAGTAAGGGGTCTAGCTCTCTAAAAGCTTTTTGTAAGCACAGTTTTTTTTCTTGTCAGTATTCTTTTCCTAAAAAAAGAAGTTATTCTCTGTGAAATCAGTCACAATAAATTTTCTAGTTCTATGTAATTTTCTTTCCATTCTGATTTTCACTAGTTATAAATAACACTTTAAATGACTTTCAAGGTAGAAAGCAGGAATCCATTTTGAAATGTTCTATAAAATAGTAATTTATGGTTCCGTATGACTTGGGCTATAAGTACTTGGGGTTTGTCAGGTCATCAAAGTCCTGTCAGTGGAATCTGTTATTTATTGTTCAATATGCTGGGAATGGTGTAAATCCTTTACGTTTATCTTATATAAGTATAGTGTAAGGGAATCAATTCCAGATACTAATGTAGTTTTAAGAATGTGTCACAGAGAATTAATTTAAGTATTATAATTTTAAAGGGTGAGGTTCAACATTAAGGATTTGGATTAAAGGGGGAGTTTTGAGAAATGAATGAAAACTGGTCACAATCCTATAAAATATTGTAGAGAAAATTATTGAAAGTGTTAATTTCCTACCATTTTCCCTTGATTTTAGCCTGCTTCTTTCATTTGATAATGAAACATCTTTATTTTACCAGATAGGTTTTAGAAAATAGTGAAAACTGGGACCATACATAATAGTATTCTTGTGGTATATTTTCTTTTTAGTTGCCAACTCTATAACAGAACTCCAACAGAGAAAGGTATTATGAACCAAACCTCAATTTCTTCCAGTATATCTCTTACGGAATGCTATTCTCATAGTTTATATTTTCCTTCTTAATAAAATGACTTGTCTGTCAGTGTTGCTGTCATGTGTCAGAATTATACATGTTTCCTTTAATGCTACAGCAGAGGAAGTACTTTGGTACAGCCTTATAAGTTCGTAATCATGTTCAATATGAAAAGCTTACATGATAACCAATATTCAGTAAGCTTTTATAGTATATATATTAAAAAAGGAGTTTAAAAATGATTTTAAGTCATTACATTTTTGAAGTTAAATAAATGCTAAGCAAGTGATAGTCTTTTTTCTTTCAGATACCTGAACTTATTGAAGGAGTAGGATTTGAAAGGAAGAGAAGTAGTATTTATCAAATATCATTGACATACCAGGAAGTGTTGTATCATTTTGGACTATCATTTTTTTTTTTTTTTTTGAGGCACTGGGGATTGAACTCACAACCTTGCGCGCCTGCCAGACAGGCACTTAAGTCACTGAGCCAAACTCCCGACCGTAGTTTTTTGAGGCAGGGTCGCACTATGTAGCTCAGGCCGGCCTTGCACTCACATTGTAGCCCACATTGTAGCTCACATTGTAGCTCACATTGTAGCCTCAAACTCACAACGCTCCTCCTACCTCAGCCTCCCCAGTGCTGGGATTAAAGGCGTGTGCCACTACGCCTGGCTTGGACTATCATTTTGGACCATCTCTCCCTAAATGGGGATAATGAATTATATTATTAGCCCCATTTAACAGCTGAAATTATTTTTGTATATTTGTGCTCACACATTCTATACAGTATTTCTTGTGAAATGCTATGTGAAGTTTGAGCTTGATCTAGATTATTGTTTTCTAGCTCATGTCTGGCATTTCCTCAAAGGAGGGATTGTATAATTCATTATAAGCAATTTATGTTTCTTATAACAAATGCCTTATAAGAATGGACCATCTCTCCCTAAATGGAGATAATGAATTATATTATTAGCCCCATTTAACAGCTGAAATTATTTTTGTATATTTGTGCTCACACATTCTATACAGTATTTCTTGTGAAATGCTATGTGAAATTTGAGCTTGATCTAGGTTATTGTTTTCTAGCTCATGTCTGGCATTTCCTCAAAGGAGGGATTGTATAACTCATTATAAGCAATTTATGTTTCTTATAACAAATGCCTTATAAGAATGTTATGTGAATTTGAGTAAAGATTCACATGTTGTTCACTTTTTTAAGTATTAAATGTTTTGTATTTAATTATAGGTTAAAATGTGTTGAAATTGAACTTATATTGGTTTAAACCAAGCAAGAAGTCATTTTACTAAATTGTCAATAGACAAAAAGTTTGTGTTACTTTTTCCTAAATAAGAATTTTTTTAAAAGACTTAAGACTTCAGTTTTATGAAAGCTATCCTCTATGCTGGGATGTAAAGTTTTATTTTTTTCTAAAGTATTAATTTTACTATGCTTTTATGTTAAATCCTTCTTAAAACTCCATTTTGTAAAGGTTTAAGTTCAAACTGCACAATTTGTTTTAAACACTCTTTCATTTTTAAATTTTTGTTGTATGTAGTAAGAACATTTAACATGAGATCCACCCTCTTAATTTTTTAAGTGTAAAATATAGTGTTCACTATGGCTACAGTGTTGTGCAACAGACCTCTGGATCTTACACATCTTGCATATCTGATATTTATGCCCATTGATTAATAACTTTCCACTTTCTTTTCCTGAAAGCTTGCAGTGCCACCGTTCTACTCTTTGATTCTATATATTTATCTGTTTTACATATATAGGTAGAATCATGCAGTATTTGTCATTCTGTACTTGGTTTTATGTTTTTTTTTTGGCAGCAATATTCACAGTAGCTAAGATGTGAGAACAATTTAAATGTCCATTGACAGAAAAATGGATTAAGAAAATCTAGCATAGCTATATAATGAAATATTACTTGGTAATTTAAAACAGTAAGGAAGTACTACACTGCAGCATAAATGACCCTTTCAAACATTATGCTAAGTGAAGTAGGTGATAATACTTCTTTTTAAAACTTCACCTTTTGTTCTTCCTAACTTTACTCTTTGCCTTAAGAATACTTGCTTAGGCTGTGCACAGACTGCAGGGGAAGAGAACAAGAACTCAACAAGAAGCAAGCCCTCCCTGCAAACCAATGTGACGTGCAGACTTCTGCCAGGGGGACAGCCAGACCCTAGCCTTTTCCCATGAGTCAGCACCATTCATGGACTGTAGGGGAAGAGAACAAGAAGTCAACAAGAAGGAAGCCCTCTCTGGAACCAGCGCCATGCATCTGCCGCCACCACCAGGGGGACAACCAGACTCTAGTTTTTTCTCATGAGTCAGTGTTATTTGCAGACTGCAGGGGATGAGAACAATTAGTCAATGAGAGGCAAGCCCTCCCTACAAATCAACATCATGCATGGGCCACCACTGCCCATGGGACAGCCAGACCCTAGCCTTTTCTTGTAATTCAGCACCATTCACGGACTGCGGGGGGAGAGAACAAGAAGTCAACAAGAATCAAGCCCTTCCTGAGAACCAGCACCATTTGTGAACTGTGGGGGAATAGAACAAGAAGTCAGCAAGAAGCAAGCCCTCCCTGCAAAATGGGGCCATGTGTGGGCCACTGCTGCCAGGGGGACAACCAGACCCTAGCCTTTTCCTGTGAGACAGCACCATTCATGGACTGTGGGGAAAGAGAACAAAAAGCAGGCCCTCCCTGTGAACCAGCACCATGCATGGGCCACCACCACTGTGGGGACAGCCAGACCCTAACCTTTTCCTGTGAGTCAGCACCATTTGTGAACTGTGGGGGAAGAGAACAAGAAGTCATCAAGAAGCAAGCCCTCTCTGTGAACCAGCACCATGCGCGGGCCACTGCCACTGGGGAGACAGCCAGATCTTAGCTTTTTCCTGTGAGCCAGCACCATTCATGGATTGTGGGGGAAGAGAATAAGAAGTCAACAAGAAGCAAGCCCTCCGTGCCAACCAGTGCCATGTGCATGTTGCTACCCCTGAGGGACAGTCAGACTCCTGCCCTTTACAGTGCGTGGGCTGGGAAACAAGAACAGCCAACACTCCCACCACCAAGCAACCAGCCAATCCAGAGAAACACAGGCTGTGATGATAGTTATTGAGGTGAAATGCAATTTGATGCTTTTGTTTTTTGGTGTTTCACTGACTTTGTAGGTCTAGGGCCAGTGGTGTGATCATCTGTTCACAAGATCATGGTATGCAGTGTGGCATCTATGGGGAATTTCCTTCTGAAGGTGGTAGCCATTGTTAATTCCCTATTGTCTTGTTTTGAGGTCCTGTATCATTTTCATTGTTTTGTTGGGTTGGGTTTCATTCTGTTTTGTTTTGTTTGATTTTGTTGTGTCTGATGGCATGGGTAGCTATTTCAAAGATAGCAAGATATATTATGGTAGCTATTTTGGATTTGCCATTGTGTTGTTTTGAGGTCCTTTGTTGCATTCATTGTTTTGTTTTTGTTGGTGCTACTATGTTCTGTTTTGTTTGATTTTTACTATGTCTGAAGATAACTGCAGCTATTTTGGGGATGGCAAGAGGCATTATGGTAGCCATTGTTGATTTCGTATTGTTTTGAAGTCTTGTGCACTTACACTGGTTTGTTTTGATTGGCTTTGTTCTGTTTTGTTTTCCTTGGTTTTATTCTCTTTAAAATAAAATTTAAAAAAGTAAGAATACTTGCTCATGTGTTTCTTTTCCTTGTACATCGTTTAATTTATGTTGTTGGAGATCCTGAAAGATCCAGCTATTTTCTTTTATTGTCTGGAGCTTTCCAGTGCTCCCTCCAACAGTGGGACTATTTCCTTCCATTGCTTTTCTATAACAATTTGAAATATACTAATTATTTTAATTTCTAAATTTTGGCCTTTAGATTAGGTTCTGTTAGGCTGGAATAATTTCTTTAATCTCCCCCCACACTGGCTATCACAGTCTGCTCTGTTCTGTCTTTCCTCTCCCCTTTCTCCCTTTTTCTCTTTCTCCATTTGTTTTCTTTAGCATATAGTTATAGAGAATCTGTGTTTTCCGTGTTCAATTAACTATGTTCATTAAATGGATGAGATGATATATGTGATCTTGTACAGAAGGACATTGCTATCTGTATTGTTTGTTCTTTTAATCATGAACATTTAACACTGGAACAACCTATTTGTTTCACAGACTTGGGATGTCTGGATGAAAGTGTTGAAGAAAAGCACAAATGATAGTCATTTTAGTTTTGTATAATTTGGACTCAAGTATTATAATCTATTCTTGGCTTTGTTTTATCAGCAGATACTTAACTTCTACAGAGTTGATTGCAGGCATGGAATACCCACATACATACCTATCTACCCAAAATAACAGCTATTTTGGGCCAAATAGAAGAGAATAATATTACTGCCTGCTATTGGAGTTGGTACATTTGTGGTAGTGTTAAATGATATATCTTTTTAAATGTTAATAAAAGTAGAATTCACAAGGCAAATACCCTTACTAACAACTAAACAATCCTATGAAGTAGATGATAGATGGAGAAACAGAGGTTCAGAGAAGCCAAGTAACTTATTTGAGGTTGTCCAACTTGTTAACCAACAAAAGATTTAGGACTAAGTCTGTCCAATTAAATCCATGCTTATTTCATTGTGTTACTTGTACTGATCTTAAATCCTCATTCTCAAAGGTTTGTCTGAATTGGAGATAATAACTTACCATGGTAATTTGAATTGGAGACACCAAATTACTTGACATGTATTTGGCAACATGCTAGGATGTGTTTCCTCACATGGGTAATACTGTCTGTTTCCCAGGATAATAAGAAATAAATGAGATGACAATGTGAGAAGCATAAAATCCTATAATGTTAAGTTCTATTATTATTATACAAAGAGCATTAATCTTTAATATGCTAATTCTGCTTCATAAGTATTTTTTTGCTATTGTCCTTTTAACTAAGCTGCTTATCAGCTTGTAAAGTACCATAGTGATTTAACTTATTTGACAAGGGAATTTATGGTTCACAAAAAGTTCAAGTGATTTTAAGATAAAGGATATTAAAATAGCTTTAACTAAAGAATTACTTTGCTTAGCTATTTAAAACTTTACTCCATGTATTTGATCCTGCCCTAAAAATTTGCATTTTATTTATTTTCTTGAACTGTATCCAAAGTGAAGATGGGACAATTATAATGACTTGTTTCCAATAATTGATATTTAATGATTATATTCAGTACATTGTGTCAGAATCTTTTTTTTTTTTTTTGAAGCGCACATTATATATCCACAATGTTCAATCCTAGACAAGTAATTCTTCCTGGTAGACAGCTAGGTCTTATGTTTAACGTGGTTTTTAACTAGAGGTTGGTTATTTCTCTTGCTTCCATGTGCATATTACTTTTCATATAAAGAAAATAATCTTTATCTTTTCCTGAAATCCTTGATGTTTAGTGTATAGTTTAAACTCTGACTGAAACAGTGGTACATTTTTTTTTCTACTAGGTAAAGTATAAGAGAATCAGGATGTTTCCTGGTAGTGGTAGTTCTATAGAATTGTACTAAATTCTCTCTTATTTATTTATATTTTATTTTATTTTATTTTGAGACAGTCTCATGATGTAGTTTAGGCTGATCTTGAATTCACTGTGTAATCCAGGCTAGCCTTGAAATTGTGGCAATCTTTCTGCCTCTGCCTCCTGAGTGCTGAGATTATAAGCATGAGCCACCATGCCAGAGTTTCTACTAAACTTTTAAAACATTGTTATTTGTGTGATTGATATAAAAAATTTAGTAGTGTCCGTAGAAAGGGTAGCTCTTCTGATAAAAACCTTATTGACATGTCTTGAACTTACAATGTACAGCATTAATACAGTGGAAAACCTGAAGTTTTTAAATTATTCAGCATTATTTTTGGCCATTTTATCTTTTTGATTGTATTGGTATTAGTGATATATATTTTCTTTTATAACAATCGACTTTTTGTTATGACTGCATTTGATTTCAAAGCAGTAATGTTTTTTCTGTAAACTGCTCTACTGACCAAAAGTAAATATTATATCTTATAAATGGCCTCTTTTTGAACTAGTTAATATATTTCTTTCTTTCCATTTATTTATTTATTTTGAGACAGAGTCTTGCTGTGTAGTTCAGGCTGACCTTGTACTCACAGTGATTCTCTAATCTCAGCTTCTGGAGTTCTGAGATTATAGGCAAGTGCCCCCACATCTGGCTATATTTCTTAAACCAAAATAGTATGCTATTCTCTCTTAGAGACACTGTAACTTTGGAGTTAGATATGAATTTCACTTTCCACTCTGTCATTTATTTTTAAACTGTAACAGGTTGATGTATTCAAGTTTCAGATTCTTTTTTATTTCTGGAATACGTATATAGACTCTTAGTGGAGTTAGAAACATCAGATTTATATAAACAATATTATTACAGGTGCTCATTTGTGATAATTTTCAGGTGAAAATATTTAAATTTTTGTTTTTTTAAAATCTCTCTTCTACATAAAAATTTCAGTAGTAGTGGTGTGTGTTTAAGAAACTTCTAACAATGTACTTAATGCAAATTGTAATTTTGAACAAGGATAACTCTTTTTGTTCAGTCTATACAATGATAGCATGACTTGAAAATTTTGTGTAAAGATATACATATGTTATATATATATTTCTACATTCTAAATGATATAGGTGTGTGTTTTTATAGGTTTGCCTGAATCCATCTTTGCAGCTGCATGTTCAAGGAGTGGCCAGAGGGTTCTGCATGTTGATTCGTAAGTCTTATCAATGGTAATATTTAATGCTTCCTGAATGTATGTGTAAAAGTTTAAAATTTAATTATATATACATATGTATGTAAATTTAAGTTAGAAAAGGAACTGGGGTTACTTAATTTTTACCAGTAATATATAAAATATATAACATGTAAGTTTTTCTATTATTCGGAATGGGACCTGTTTTATTGGGGACTAAACCAGATGGATTATTTTAATTTTCTCATGAGTGGTTTTGCTATTTAAATAAATAATTCTCCAAGAGGCTTGGAAACTTCGCATCTACTATTTCACTTATATATATGTATGAGTATATGAAACTTAAATGTGCTTTGTATTTTAGGCTTCATATTTGATTGTTGTAAAATGTAGCCAACAGATATGATTATACGGTTTTTTAAAGATCATTAAAATTTAAATTTAGAAGAATCTTAACTAGGAAAAATATCTAGAATTATGTTTTCCCTTAAAAGTGATAGTAAAAGGAAGTTGTATGGAAAGCAGAAGCATGAAATGAAGCATACTTTAAACCTCTATTCCCACAGCTCTTCCCCCAAAACAAACTCCTAATCTACCTGCGTATTTATGGTTTTTGACTGTTGCATCTTGGTACACTAATGTTTCGTTGAATAAGCATGAAAGAGAAAGAATAAATATTTTCTATTTTCTGTTAAATAGTAAGCAAATTAGGAATTAGTGATTTGCAGAATGCCAGAAAACGAGGTATCACTAAATTTGCCAGTTTATGTCTTTCCATAAATTATCCCATTATGAATATGCAGGAATCCAAAAAGTGGCATTAATTTACATTTATCACTTTTTTATTTTGCTTTGAAACATTATTAACTTCTCAGTTATTGGATAGCATTTCTAAATTAGATTTAGTTTTCCTGTAAGGCCCACCTTTGGAATTCTTTTTCACAGTTGTATATACTGCTACTTGTGTGATTCTCTCATCAGTCTTTATGAAACATGGATTTACATGCCAAAAAGTTTTCCACATGAAATATTCAGGTGTGAGACATTATTTTTTAAAAGCCCTAATAAAAGTATAATTTTAAATTTACTTCTGATGACTTTATGAATTTAAGCTTCATAATAAAATATAAAAGTATTTCTACAGATAGAGATAGTAAAAGTTATAATATTTTGAAGTGATATGTTATGATAGTTAACACATTAGTTCTGTTACACATGTTATGTAATTCAATTTCCATCATAGCCAACTGAAGGTAGGTGCAGTTTTCTGAATGTAATAAGTGGACAATATGAGACATAGAGCAGTTAAGTAACTTTTTGAATTTTTCATAGGTAGCTAGTACCTGTCTAGCTTTAAGTTTAAATTTATTTTGTTTTCTTATTTCCAAAGCATGAAATGTTCTCAGAATGAAGAAATATTGTAGGAAATATGTAGTTTAGTGGTATTTTATTTATTTACTTATTTATTTATTTAAGAGACAAAGACAAAGAAAAGAAAGACAAAAAGCAAAAGAGACAAACAAGTGACAACAGCAAATCCAAAACAGTAACATTATAGATTTACAAAACAAGATGACAGGAACTTGACAATGGTTGCAATATTGTATATCGTTACCTTCAAAACAGTTGTTTACATTAAAAGATACAGACCTGTAAAATTGATCTAATCATATGAGTATTAACGGTTCTTTCTCAGTAACTAATACATTCAGCAGTATAGTCATTTTATATATCTTATACAAACATATTTACAGATTTATGTCTTTTTTGTTTTCTCTTCCTTCTTTCCTCCTTTCCCCTTTCCCAATTACTTTTGCTTTTTGAGCAGTTTCTTACCCTCACACAGTATTTATTGTAGATTTTGAATCATATATACTCTTTCAGTTTCCTATACTACGGAGACAATATGGTATTTACACATGTGAGTTAGGTTTATCTCACTTGTGAGTGTGGTCTCAAGTGTCCATTTACTTATAAAAGTGTCAATGCAATCTTTCTTGATACCTGAGTAGTATTCCATTGTATACAATACCACATCTTTCTTATCCATTCCTTGATTGATGGGGTCTTGTGCTGTTTCCAAGATTTGGCTATTACAAATTGGGTTGCTATAAACATGGGTGCACAAATATCACTGTGGTATGATATTTTCAATTCTTCTGGGAAAACGACCAGAAATGAGATAGCTGAGTCAAATGGGATCTCTAATCCTAGCATCTTGAGGAATCTTCACACTGACTTCCACAGTGGTTGCACCAGTCTACACTCCCACCAACAGTGGAGAAGAGTTCCTTTTTCCCCACAGCCCCTCCAGCATTTGTTGTTGGTTGATTTTTTAATCTTGGCCATTCTTTCTAGAGTGAGGTGGAATCTCAGTATTGTTTTAATTTGCATTTCCTGAATGACCATTGATGTTGAACATTTTTTCATATATTTATTTGCCATTTGCATTTCTTTCTGTGAGAAGTGTGTATTCATCTCAGATGCCCATTTTTGGATTGGGTCTTTAAATATTAGGGGCCTGATTTTTAAAAAATTCTTTACATGTTTTAGATAAAAGTCCTTTGTCTGATGGACAATTGGCGAAGATATTTTCCCAGTTTGTGGGTTTTCTTTTCACTCTGTTGGAGATTTCCTTTGACATGCAAAAACTTTTTAGTGAGACAAGATCCCAGTTGTGGATTCTGGGATGTATTTCCCATGCAGTTTGATTTTTCTTAATGAACTCTGCCTACTCCTATGTCATCAAGATTTTTACTTACTTTGTCTTCCATCAAATTTAGTGTCACTCTTTCAATATTCAGATCTTTGAACCTTTTTGACTTTCTTTTAGTGAATGATGATAGACATGGATCTAGTTTTAGTTTATGGCATATGAAAAGCCAGTTTTTCCAGCACCATTTGTTAAAGAAGCTGTCTTTCTTCCAATGTACCTGCTTGGCCCCTTTGTCAAAGATGAGGTGGGTGAATGTGTTTGTACTTTTGGCTGTATCTTCTAATCTATTCCATTGATCTTCAGGTCTGTTTTGATACCAGTACCATGATGATTTTAATCACAATAGCTTTGTAATATAGTTTCAAGCCAGTGATTGTGATGCGTCCTGCCTTACCTTTGTTGCCCAGAATTGCCTTTGCTATTCTAGGTCTCTTATGGTTCCCAGTGAATTTCAGGAATGCTTTCTCTAGCTCTGTGAGGTACACAAGTGATATTTTGATTGAGATTGCATTAAATGTGTATAACAATTTTGGTAATGGCTATTTTTACGATGTTTGTTCTTCTTATCCATGAACAAGGAATATCTCCATTTTCTGAAATCCTCTTTGATTTCCTTTTTCAGAGTAATATAATATTCACTGTATAGAACTATTACTTCCTTTGTTAGATTGATTCGTAAGTATTTCATCTTTTTGGATGCTATAGTGAAGGGTGTAGTTTCCCTTATTTCTCTCTCAGTGTTTGTTTTTTGTCTACAAGAATGCTATTGATTTTTGCGTGTTGACCTCGTAACCAGCAACATTACTTAATGTGTTTTTTACATCTAGAAGTCTTTCAATGGATTTTTTGGTGTCTTCTATGTAGAGTATCATATCATCTGCAAATAATAATTTTACTTCTTCCTTTCCTATCCTCATTCCTTTTATTTCCTTCTCTTGTCTAATTGCTCTGGCTAATATTTCCAGAACTATATTGGATAGGAGTGGTGACAATGGACATCCTTGTCTTTCTCCTGATTTTAGGTTTAAAGTTTTCAACTTTTCTCCATTCAGTAAGATGTTGGCTGTTGGTTTATGATATATGGCTTTTATTGGGTTGAGGTAGAGACCATCTATTCTGATTTTCTGTAGGATTTTTTTTTATCATGAATGAGTGTTGGATTTTGTTGAATGCTTTTTGTGCATCTATTGAGAGGATCACGTGATTCTTGTCCTTGGCCCTGTCGATATGGTATATTACATGTATTGATTTGCATATATTGAACCATCCCTGCATTCCTGGGATGAATCCCACTTGATCATGGTATATCGTCTCTCTGATAACTGTCTGTATTCTATTTGCCAGTATTTTATTGAGGATTTTTGCATCTATGTTCATTAGGGAGATTGGCCTGTAATTTTCTTTTTTGGTTGGGTCTTTCTCTGGTTTTGATATTAGGGTAATACTTGTTTCCAGGAATGAGTTAGGGAGACTTACTTCCCTTTCAATTTCATTCAAGAGTTTGAGGAGTGTTGGCATTAAGTCTTCCCTAAATTTCTTGTAGAATTCAGCTGTGAATCTATCAGGATCTGGAATTTTCTTTGTTGTAAAGGTTCTAATTACATTTTCAATTTCATTAGCTGAAATTGGCTTATTCAGTAGTTTTACGTCTTGATTCAGCTTTGGTAATTTATAGGTTTGTAGGAATCTGACCATTTCTTCAGTGTTATTGAATCTATGTCAGTAAAGGTTTTCAAAGTAGGTGTTGATGATCTTCTGTATTTCCACAGGGTCTGTAGTGATTTCACTCTTTTCATTTCTTATTGCATGGATCTGACTTTTTTTTTTCTCATTTTGATAAGGTTGGCTAGGGGTTTATCAATTGTATTTATTCTTTCAAAGAATCAACTCTTCAATTCATTAATTCTTTATATTGTTTTCTTAGTTTCAATTGCATTAATTTCTACTCTGACCTTTATAATTTCATCCCTTCTTTGGGCTTTGGACTTGACTTGCTCTTCTTTCTCTAGAAGTTTGAGGTGCATCATTAGATTGTTTATGTGTGTTCTTTCCATTTTTATGATGTGAGAGTTTAGTGGTATGAATTTCCCTCTGAGGGCTGCTTTCATTGTGTCCCACATGTTCTGGTAGTTTGTATTTGCATTTTTGTTTGATTGTGGATATTGTTTAATTTCTTCTGTGACCCATTCATTGTTTAGAAGAGCGTTTTTTAATTTCTACATGTTTATACGGTTGTTGTAGGAGTTTTTTTTGGTCATTAATTTCCAATTTTATTGCACTATGATTAGATAATATGCATGAAATTATTTCAGTTCCTTTTCATTTACTTAAGCATGTCCTGTCTACTACTATATGATCTATTTTAGAGAATGACCCATGTGCAGCTGAGAAGAATGTGTACTCTGATGTTGATGGATGTAGCACTTAGTATACATATACTAGGTCCATTTGTTCACAAATTTGATTCAGTTCTGTTATTTGTTTGCTGATTTTTTGTTTGGTTGAACTGTCTCTTTGTGACAGTGGGGCATAAAGGACACCCATTATAACTGTATCATTGTTTATTTGGTTTTTCTTACCTATTAAGATTTGTCTTACATATTTGGGTGCTCCCATATTTGGTGCATATACATTTATGATTGTAATCTCTTCCTCTTGAAGCTTTTCTGTAACTAGTATGTAATAACCTTTGTCTCTTTTGATCATTCTTGGCTTGAAATTCATATTGTCTGTAAACGAAATAGGTACCCCTGCTTTTTTCTGGGTTCTTGTTGCATGGAGTATTGTTTTCCATGCTTTGATTTTTAGTCTGTGGTTTTCCTTTTGTGTTAAATGTATTTCATGTACATGGCATATTATTGGATTTTGTTTCTTAACCCACTCTGCCAGTCTGTTTCTTTTTATTGGTGAGTTGAGACCATTTACATTGATTGATATCACTGATACGTACTGACTCATCCCTGTCATGATGTCTTTCTGTTGTTGGTTTTCTACATTTTCTTCTTGTTTGCCCTGCTTAGTGGTTTCCTTTTGTTGTTGTTCTTAAGATTGTAGTTATCTTTCTCTCTTTCTAGAGTGTCTTTCAGTACTTGTTGTAGTGTTGGTTTGGTAGCCATAAATGTCTTCAGTTGTTCTTTTGTCATGGAAGTATCTTATTTCTCCATCAATTTTTAAGGATAGTTTTGTAGGGTATGTCAATCTGGGTTGAAAGTTGTTTTCTTTCAAGATTTGAAAACTTAACTCCAAGCTCTTCTTGACTGGAAGGTTTGTGTTCAGAAGTCTGCCATGATTCTGATAGGCTTTCCTTCATAGGTGGTGTGTTTCTTTTCTCTGACAGCTTTTAGTATTTTGTTGTTGTGCTGTATTTCTGATACCCTAATTATCATATGTCTGGGTGAAGATTTATTTTGATTATGGTTAATTGGTGTTCTGAATGCCTCAGTTACCTGTGTATCAGATTCTCTTCCCATGTTTGGAATATTTTCTGCTATTATTTCTGCAAATAGTCTTTACAGGTTATTTGTATTGACCCCTGCTTTTTCATTGATGCCTGTCAATCTTGTGTTATTTCTCTTGGCATCCTCTTGCAGCTGTTCAATTGCTGTTTCCTGGTTCCTTGTTTTTTTTTTTTTTTTTTTTTTTTTTTTTTTTTTTTTTTTTTTTTTTTTTT
>RJWM01033321.1:0-20740 GCA_004363535.1 Dasyprocta punctata
AAATTATTTCTGTAAATAGGCTTTTAATTTGATTTGTATTGACCCCTGCTTTTTCACTCACACCTTTTATTCTTTAGTTTTGTTTCTTTGGGTTGTCTTGTAGCTTCCAGGTTTCTTGTTATTTTTAAGAGATCTTTCCTTTCAAGATCACAAGCTGCAAACCTGTCTTCAAGGTTTGAGAGTCTATCTTTAGTTTCCTTCATGTGGTTTTGCCAACTTTCATTGGAGTTTTTGACTTCCTGGTAATCTCTTTGAATCTGTTCCATGTATTCTAAATCTTCTTTGTATTGTTCATTCCAGATTTCCCTCATTTTCCATTCTCCATTTTTTCATCTATGTCTCCTTTAGAGATGCCTAGCAATTCTTTTATTATGTTTTTCATTTCATCTTTTAGTCAAGTTAGTATTTCTGAAGTTGTTTCTTTACTTCAGTTGTCATAACCTCAGAGACTTTAGTTGTGGGACTCTCAACCTCTTCTGCATTTGCTTCTCCTGGGTTTGTTCTGCTTGAATTGGAGGCCAGAGACTGCCTTTTGCTTCTTTGTCTTGACATATTCCTGGGTTGTTCTGGACAAGTGTGTACCGGGAATTTGAGTATTCCTTGCATTGTCTATAATTTCTTAAGGTTAGACTGGTTCTTCTAGCCAGTGCTGATTGTGGATATCAGCTGGTTACCACTGGGGGCGCTGTTACAGTGCTGTCTGCTACCTTTCCCCATCCCGCCTTGGCTCCCCAATGTCTGGCACAGTGCGTGGGGGAAGGGCTGCCACCTGGGAGCATGGGCTGGTTATCTGCAAATCTTCCACTATCACCCCTAGGATGCACATGGAGCCGTGGTCTCCAGACTGAGCTGGTGACCCGCCGGGACCCTCCAGGGCTCAGTCAGAGCAACCTCCATGGGACTGTGCCCAAAATAGCTGCCAGTCCCTTGCTCTCCCCCATGGGGGTTCAGAGTCTGCTCACCATCAGCCAGTCCAGTCCTCCAGGTCTGCTCCCCCTGTCCACCACCACTGTCCTCCGATGCCACCTCTCTGGGCAGAGGCCTCCACCACCGTGGCTGCAGCACTCTGACCTTGTGTCACCAGGTTCCAGCGACTCTTTTCACAGAGTGGGTCCAGCTTCGGGCAGAGGTGCCACCAGCCACCACCCTCCTTGTCTAAGTGCCTCTTTCCACTCTTTCTGTGGGCTTCAATTCTCACTTTAGATTCTTCCTGGGTCCAGAGGACCCACTTCCCTCCTTCTTGTCTTCCCCATGTTGCTATATTCCAGCATCTGGATGGTATCTTTCAGGAAGGCCAGTTACCCTGCTGTTTACCATTCCGCCATCTTGTCAAGTGCTCAAATACTGGCCTTTTTAAGAATATTCATGAAAGACTATTGAGTGTGAGATTTGCTAGAATATGGGAAAAAGAGGAGCAGGAAGGCAAAAGGGTCTTGGTAAAGGGACAGTGGTGGCCTGGTGAAGCCTAGTTATGTATCAAAAACTTCATCTACTTCATTCCATATGAAGCCTGCAAAAACGTCTTTTCTTTCTATTTCCTGTTGAACTGGGGAAATCATCTGCAGTTACTATAGAAAAGCAACTCCACGTGTGTAATTACATATTCCCTGAGTTAGCTACTTACACAGTTCGTTAGCTCTTATTCGTTAGCATGCTGGTTTTAAGTAGTATTTCCCCTTTTTTGAAGTTAAATTCCTTTTTGACTATTTCTTCTCATTTTTGCTACTTGCTTTAGTTCAGTGGAAAAACATATTGTGATTTGTACAAAAAGACCAGAAGTGTCAATCCATTTTAAGGTTGATCAAAACACAGACCACTCAACTCTCAGTTCTGTGCTGTGAAACTTACTTCTGAAAGAAAATCCATTCATAGTTTTGTGACTTTTTACACACTTACTCCCAAAATGTGGTTACCATTGAAACTGGGGAATCAGTAGATTATAACTTAACAGAATTTCTTAGTTGGTATTGCCAAAGCTCAAATATCAATCTTACATTTACCACTAGGGAAAGCAGGACTTTCTGTTGTAAAACTGGCTACATTTCGTTAGTTACTAGATGCTCCATAACCCTTCAACTGCATTCCTACCATGGGAACAGTATTTTCTGCTTCAGTGAGTAGGAAAATGTTATCTCAACACAGTAGCATGAAAGACAATGAAAATTTTAAATTGAAACATTTATATTTCCTTATGGGTCTACATCGTTTCCTTTTTAAACTTTTGAAAGGGCATCCTTGAGGATTTTGTGGAATTTTGTTTGGTATCCTTCATTTTTGTTAAGCACTGAAGTAATTCATTATGCAAAATTTGGGGAGCACAATACAGTGTAAAAAAAAAGCCACAAGTTCATTATCTTGACTCAATTTTAGTTTATGATAATTCTATGTAGGTATCATTTCCTATGCATTTTAAAACAGATTGTTGATAGAGTTGACCAGAACTGTAAAAGGAAATATGCACTCTCTGCTTAAATGACTGTGCTTTGCGTAGTATTTTTTAATCTTTAGAATGCTATTATTCAGCACAGCCAGTTAATATGCACTTACATTTATCTTACAGTGCTTATTTTTTCTGTATGACAAGGAGGGTTTCTATAATTCTGGAATTTATTTGATCAATCAGTACTGGCTAGAAGGGGAAAAAACTTACGTGCTAAACAAGGCAGTCACCATTAGGGGCAAACTCCTACAGAAGGGGTAGGGGAACTGCTGGCGCCTTGTAAGACTATTAAGGTACCTTCAAAATTGTTCTTTTGGTTTATACTAAAACTCCGTGAGAACTTTTTAACCAGGGACATTGAGTCACTTTGACACCTTCTTTTAGGTGACCTAACTCATAATACTAAATTGAACATGCCCATAGCCATTATATTTATCGTCATTCATTTTTGAACATGTGCTCTTTGACTGTGAACTAAGCATACCTGAAAAGATGGCCACCATCTTTCCTTTCTAAACAGGTGATCTACGAGCTTAAACTGAACATGCTTGGAAGTGTACATCTTTAACTGGGCATGCTCACGAGCATACGCGCTATCCTGTATGGATACATATAGTCTCCCTAATAAAATCTCCATGCTTTCTTTTTTCAGAAAGACTATGGCTTTGCAATAACCCCAGTACTCCCCCTACACACTGAGTCATAAGTCTTTCTCCATTCTTTTGTTACTTGGTTGTGTTTTTTGGCTGTAATTCACCGAGATGGAAACCCATGTTTGATTATAAAACCAAGAAATGACTTTGGTGATATAGTGTCAAACTATGGATTTATCTGGAAAATATTCCCTGCTGAGGTGAATATTGAGGGACTTCAGATGCCAGGAAGACATAAAATGCTGAAATGGGGCTTCCATGGGAGACATGGGGAAATCATTGTTCCTTTGTAAGGGAAGGAATAACCCCCCATCTTGGCTTCACTAACTGGGAGCTTACAAATGTGACTGACAAAGTACAGCTCCACCAGTGAAAAATCACAGAGATTTATTAACCACTTACCTGTTTACCTTCACATCACTCGGGCAGCACACTGGTTTATGCACCAACCATCCCAAGTATTTGTTGGGCAAATGCCATTTCAACCAGTTGATTCTTGTATTGAATAAATTTGATTAAATTCTCATATTTTAATACTTCCTGTTACATTATCTCATAAAAATTAAAATGAAAAGAATGTGAAATTTTTGGTAATCCTGTATTTAAATAATTGGATGGGTTAGTGGTTAACATAAGCAGCACATAATGGACATGGTGATGAGTAACTCAAATGGGTGATCAGCATGTGAGCTTGCATAGTGTCTAATATATTTTAGGACAATAAATCTTAGAGATGTAATAAGACAAAGGGAAAAATTTTGAGTTTCCAGGGCAGCAAATTGTGGGAAAGTAAATATCTGAGAAAATTAATGGAAGGTAAATTAGAAGGATGACATAGGTCTCTCAGGTGCTATCTCTAGGCTAAGAAGGGTTTAACAGCATCTCTAGCAATTAACTTCTGTCCTTCCTGGTAGACCAGAAAAAGGAGACAGCTTCATAAATCTACGTCCTGCTTTTAATCAAATAGGAGGAGGGTGTAGAGTTTTTCTTGTAGCTGTTTCTTCTTCATTGTCTTCAGCTCAAAATAATCAGCATGCTAATGTGGCATGGTGTGGGGTGGCATGCTCTGCTACTTGTCACTTCCACTTTTCTTGATAATACTCCTAGCTGCTGCTTATGCAGTTGGCCCTTAAAGTGATGCAACAGACAGTGTGTGTGACTAAAAATTACAGAGAACTGGGAAATGCTGTAATCGGAACAAAGATTGTGGATTGATATTAGCTTCCATCAAAATGTCCTCTTTATAAGAAGACTAACTAATATTAATAGCTTTCCTACCATGCATAGACAGTACTTACTGTTTGTGGTAGGTCAAGCCTATGATTTTTATTACCTTATTAAATCCTCTCAACAGTCCTATAAATAAAGTATAAATGGTTTTTTCATTTTAGCAATAAAGAAACTGAGTTACTAAGATGGAAATAACTGCCCAAAGTGAATAGCTAGCTAGTAAAGAGGTTAGAATTTGAACTTCAACAATCTGATTTGAAACTTGTTATTTTTGTCATGTTGTACTGTGTCATATTTGGTAGAATCAGATCAATAAAGCTTAAGACCCTTTGAGCTTTGTTCTGTCTTTTCTCAGAAAACATCAAATACCAAATGTCAACTCTAAAGAACATTTATCAGTATTTAGACTTTCTGAAGAAACTTAAACCCAAAGATGTTTACACTAAACTTGAAATGGTATCATCAGTGAGTGTCTTCAGTGAGAAACCAGGCAGTTATTTAAGCTCGCCATTACTGTTATTTAATTTTTTAGGTTCTCTGCTATTTTCCTTGTCTTTGAACTATTTTATAATTATTGTAAGTTACAAATAACTAATATCAATGCAAATTATTTCTGTCCACAACCATAGATTATTTTTGTCTGTGAGAAATTAAACTGATTTTTCTCTCCCTTTCATGGAATAAGCCAGTTTTACAATTACTTATAAACTAATCTCAGCATATTTTCTGTTTATTTGTGTGTGATTCTTGAACTTTCATTTGAATCAATTGTAATATCAATGGTTTCTGTATTAATTAGTGAGTTAAATACCATTACTGGCAGGTGTGATTTTATATTAGTGTGAGAGTCATAATTATACTCTACTTTATTCCCCCAAACCATTTTTTTCTTGTAGTCTAATGAATCTCCATTACATTTTAACCTCACCTTTCACTTTTCTTTTGTCTTATCTGGGGCCTCCTCATCTCATCATTGTTGTAACGAAGATCTGACCGGTGTATAAGCTGTTTGTGGAATAAATTTGTGAACACCAGGTTCAGGATCAAAACAATAACTGCCCATAATGTGAACAGCTGAATTCTAAATGGTGGGAAGATACTCTGGAATGGGTTCTCTTAAAAAATGCTTCTAATATACAGTTTCAATGATACTTTTTCCTGAAAAAAATTGTTATGCAATATGCACATTCTTCACATTAGCAGTAATATAACTGCGCTTGTACCCCAAGTTGAAGTGGCTTTGCAGTAGCTTGATGCCCAATAATATCTCTATTTTCTTCTTTTCCATTCTTTAGGAGTCACTCAGTGACACTGAATAATTTGCTCATCACCTAAAGCTTATAGTGTGAGAATATTCAAATTAGTAGAACTCTACCAATAAAACCCAACTCCATTAGCAAGCTTATAAAATAAGAAACAGCTGAATGAAGATTTCTAGCCTTCATTCAGAAAATTATTCATCAACTATTGCATAATTATAACACCCAACATTTTCCATTCTTTTTTTAACTTAGAAAGTCTGCAAGTTTTTGAAAATCACTGGGTCCATTTTTGTATTGTATGTAATAAAAACTGAATTGAAGAGAAATGTTTTCTTTTACAATAGCATATCAACAAAGAATACAAATACCATTTACCTAAAATAGTATTTTTGTAGTTTAAAATATTTAAAATTTTAATGTGTAATAATTTTAAAATATAAGAATAAACTCAGACTTCTTGCTATTCAGTAGGAAAATAGTGCCGCTTAACTTTCTTTATGTAATACAAAAGCTACTTTGTCAAAAATAATATATAAAATGAAATGTTTTATTTTAGGACTGAATGAATCTTCAAAATGCATTGATATGTAACTAAATGCCATGCCTCTCAAAAGGTAACAACAGCATTCATTTCCATGAAATTTTAGCATATTCTTTAAAATATCAACTAGTTTGGTATTTGTTTTTTCTGGATTTAGGCTTCTTTTTGTTGTTTTACATTCAAGAGGCAGAAAGTAGTGCCTTCACTCTATTCTGAAGGTCTTTCCACAAATAAAAAAAATACTGTGAATTATGATACTTTTTGTTTGTTTGTTTTTGTCTTTTTGAGACAGGGTCTCACTATGCAGTTCAGGCTGGCCTTGAGCTCACTTTGTAGCTCAAGTTGGTCTCACACTCACAACAGTCCTCCTGTGTCAGCCTTCTGAGTGCTGGGATTACAGTCGTGAGCCACCATGTCTGGCTTATGATACTTATTTTTAATACATGATTTATACATTATGTTTTCTCTTTTTTTTTTTTTTTTTTTTTTTTTTTTTTTTTTTTTTTTTTTTTTTTTTTTTTTTTTTTTTTTTTTTTTTTTTTTGCAGCACCGGGGATTGAACTCACAACCTTGTGCCTGCCAGGGCAGGCGCTTAAGGCACTGAGCCAAACTCCGGGCCCTGGTTTTTTGAGGCAGGGTCGCACTATGTAGCTCAGGCCGGTCTTGTGCTCGCGTTGTAGCCCAAGCCGGCCTGGAACTCACAACGCTCCGCCTACCTCAGCCTCCCGTGCTGGGATTAAAGGCGTGCGCCACCACGCCCGGCTTGTTTTCTCATTTTAACATAAATTTTTGAAGTTCTTTTCTTGAATAATTGCTTGAGACTACAGCTTCTGAACCTGATGAAGAACAGTTTTGAATTATAACCATGAAAAGAAAAGTGGAACTGTAGTGAAATGTAACTTAATGTAGTGAAATGGATAAGCTTAATTTATCACAGTAATTAACAATATCCAAATCAAGGAGACTAAACTTCCCCAGTAGTAAAAATAGATACCTAACCATTTCATAAGAAATTCATCAGTCCTCCTTGGATGAACTCATATGACGAGCAATATGATTCTTGCACTGTCAGTCTACTTTTCAAAAAGTATGATCTCGAAAAATTTTCTATAATATTTTATCTGTATGAATGTATCCTGTAGCTTAATGGTTCTTTTCATGAATTTTTTGCGTTAGTGATGAGCTAATTCAGAGATGCATATGTGTCGAAACAACCTAAAATATTTCTAGCACGTCTAGTCACGTGCTAGTGCTTGTGTCAGCAGCATGTGCATTAAAATTGGGAAGGTACAGAGATCCTTATGATCTCTAAGCAAGTATGACACTCAAATTCTTGAAGCATTCCTTTTTTTTTCCCAACAAATCATGTTGAAATAACTACATACCCACATCCAAAAAAAAAAAAAAATGAAGTTGAATCTTTACCTTATGCCATATACAAAAATGATCTTCATGAATCAAAGCTCTAAATTTCAGAGCTAAAACTTTAACACTCTCAGAAGAAAACGTGGGGGAAATTTTCATCATATTGGGTTTGGCAATGATTTCTTGGATATGACACTGAAAGCACAGGCAGTAAGTGAAAATGTAGACAGATCAGACTACACCAAAATTTAAAGCTTTTGTATACTAAAAGAGTGAAAAGGCAGCCCATAAAAGGAGAGAAAATATTTGCAAATTATATATCTGATAAGATTTAATGTACAAAGTATTTAAAGAATGCCTGAAATCAACAACAATAAAACCTGAGCAAAATATAGGTAAAGGACATGAACCGACATTTCTCCAAGGAATGTATGCAAGTGGTCAATAGTCACATGGTACCTCAAAACTGTTAAACATGGGAACTACCATACAATCCAGCAATTCCATCTTTGGGTATGTAACTCCAAAGAATTGAAAGCAGAGTCTCAAAGAGATTTTTGTACACCTACATCCAGCAGCATTATTCTCCATAGCAAAAAGGTAGAAACAACGCAAGTGTCCATGAATTGGTAAATGAACAAATGAACCCGATGTATACATATAGGGAAATATTATGCAGGCTTCAAAAGAAAGAAAATTCTGACACATAGCACAACACAAATGGACCAGAAAGACATAGTAAGAGAAATAAGTCAGCCACAAAATGACAGATGTTGTATGATTTCGCTTCCGTGAGCTCAGGATAGTCAGATGCAGAGGCAGAAAGTGGAATGGTTGATTCAGGAACCGGAGGGCAAGGAGTGTGGGTGCCGCTGTGGAATGGTTTGGAACTTCAGTCAGAGAACGTGGGACACAGCGGTGTGACTCTGGGTAACTCCTCAGAACGATATGCTTCGAAGTAGCTAAAATGTTAATTTTTGTGCTATATATATTTACTACAATGAAACAATGGAAAAATCCTGTCTTAACTTTTTTTCTGAATTTAGAAGCTGATCGCAAAGAAACAAAACAATTATCAGAAAATAATTATTTGATTGGCACAGGAGCAAAGTTGCGTGTGAGCACTGTCTAGTGATTGCTTAAATAAAGGTGGTCACAATATTTAATAGTAAACATAGATGAAGGTGACAAACTTATAGGAAAGTTTGACTTTTCTGCAGTGATGAACACTTTTTAAAAATTTTCAACTAATAAAGTCATCAGAAATTATAAGAAGTTAGTCTGGTGATACATAGAACCTCTGCTAAATCTATGGATTGCATAGAAGGTAAAAATAATCTTTCATTTCCCTTCGTTAAAAGCAGAGCAAATACTTCAAGAGCAATTTGTATTTCAACAAAGAGCAAATAAAATTCTAATTGGTATTGCAATGATTTAGTCTAGCAGTAAAGGATATTAAAACATCTTTATAATAAACGTCAAAATTAAGTACACTTTGCCAATGTTTTAAAAAATTTCATCTTTTCCCCCACATCAGATATTGCCAAATATCACAAATGAAATTCATGTTTCTCAAACATTCTGCAACTTCATATATACACCCAAGTTTTATACTTCATTATATTCTTTAATGTTTTTGAACAAACTTTAATACCCTAGGAAAAAATCTATTTTTCCTTGGTAACTCTACCAGACTGCTTACTAGTTGTCTGGGCTGCTTTTCCTTTATCAAATTGTATGACTTGATTTTTACTTAATCTGTTGAGAATCATTGTATGAACTGTAACATGGAGAAGCTACCATCGTTATTTGACTCTTCTTTCTGTAATATCTGTTTTTATCCCAGATAATATTCCTTATTTTGAGGTCTACCTTGTACAGTATACACATAGCTTCTCCAGGCTTCTTCTGATTATTATTACATAGTATGATTTTAAATTATTATGATCTATGTATGATGGAGAAATTGATGAATTGCCAAAGAGCATGAGGGAATTTAGGAGATCAAAATATTCAGTATCTTGACTGGTAACACCATGATAAGACTTACATATATACCTTGCAAAACTCATCAAATTGTCAATTTAAATTGATAACTTTTGGTATAAAAACTGCATCTCAATTACAAAAGGGAAACCAATTTAAATATCTAGAAAATCTCCACATATGTGCAAGTTAATATGCTCTTTAAAAAAAACCCACGAGTCAAAGGAGAGATGACAATGACAATCTAAAGTAATTTGAAATAAAAAAATGAAAATACATTATATAAAAATGTGCAAGATGCAGCTAGAGCAACATTTAGGGAGGAATCGACAGTTTTTAATGTTTGTGTTATACATGAAGAAACTAGCATTGATCTAAGTTTCTACCTCTGAAACCTAAAAGCAAAAATTAAGCCCAAACAAAACCAAAAGAAAGAAACAATAAGATCACAGGAGATCAACGAAATGGAAAATGACACATGACAGAAAAAAGTCAACAAAGTCAAAAATTTGTTCTTTAAAAGTATGAATACAACTGATGGACGTGGTGGTACATACCTGTAAGCTCAGGATTTGGGAGGCTGAAGCAGGAAGATTGCCATGAGTTTGAGGCTTGCCTGGACTATACAGTGAGCTCAAGGCCGGCCAGAACTACACATAAAGAGACCCTGTCTCAAAAAAACCCAAAATAATAAATAAATAAAGTATTAATACATCTGATAAGCCACTGGATAATTTTTTTTCTTCTTGAACGTGAGCAACTTACCAAAGAAAATTGGATATCTTAGTATTCTAAATAATGTTATTTATTCTAAATGATGTTATTTATTACAAATAATATTATTTCTGGGTATTGCCAAGAAAACTATGGATGTATGTCTTTATTAATAATTTTAGGTAAAATTTTGAAGGATGAATATAAGTTCTGTATGTAAACAGTGAAAGTAAGGTAAGAACATTCTGAGTGTTCACAAAATTAAATCAAATTATTAGCAAGTACCAGGTGAGATAGCACATGCATGTAGTAATCCTAGCTACTCAGGAGGTTGAGACAGAAGAATCACAAGTTCCACAACGGACTGGATAACTTAGCCTCAGTCTCCAAGTATTAAATAAAAAGGGCTGGTGATGTAGCATAGCTCTTGCCTAGCATGTACCGGCCCCTGGGGATATATATATATATGTGTGTGTGTGTGTGTGTGTGTAAATTGGTTAATATATATAAAAATTAGCTAAAAACTTAGAAATAAAGCCAAGAGAGTACAGACTATTCTTTCAATGTCATATTGTATCATTTAATAAAAACATCTAATGATTATTTAATTAAGAAAATTAAACTAGCACTTTTACTTGTATTTTACTTTACTCTTTACTAATTGATTAGAGCCCAAGACACTTGTGAAATTCATGTTATCTAGTAGATTTCTGTGTGATAGATAACTCTCAGAATTATCTTCAGTTTTGTTTTTTATTGTAAAGCAACCAGCTTCTATCTAGCCTGTTGTCATAATTTTTCTTTACTCAACTGTCTTCTATATACAATAGATAGTTTCTTAGAATGCTTTTTGAATTATCTTTAATTGTTGATGATAGGACACAATTCTCCCTGTATAGCTCACATTTCTACATCTCTTACAAACAGAAGTACCGACTTCCTTTTCTCTGCGGTATCATTTTGATTTGGAAAGGTGACAATGTTTTCTTCCAGAGCAAAGTGCAGTTTTGTTTAGCACCCATGGAAGACACCCAGATGCCTCCCTCCAGGACAGGGCCAGATATGCTTAGTGTTATGGTGAATTATATGATCACCTAAACTCAGACTTCTTTTCCTCGAAGGCAGCACGCCGCATGTGCAGATATCACCTGGCTGTCTTCCTGTCACTGAGTGGACATTTTGGTTTGGAGAACTAGCGCCAAATGCTGTGCTTCTGCTCACACTGCTTGCTGTGGCACGAGTAATAAATTCCTTTTCGTCTCTGACTCGAAAGTCTCAGGTCTTCGCCAAGGATCCATGAATCTTTGGCAGGTAACGTTTTAGTCTGCAAGTAGGGCAAAACCTCAGATGCTTCACAGTTCTCCATAGTTTATTTAAAAAGCTGAAGGAACCAGTAGTGGGTCATTCCGTATCTGCACAGGTTATATTTCAATTTGTTGAAAATTATATTTCGACGAGTTACTGAGACACCCACCAAGATCCCAAATGGACTTAACCACTTTCAGGAAGCGATCTTACCACGCTGTTTAAGTGTAGCCAGGTCTGTCCTTGGTTTCTGGGGTGCTTCCTCCCCCACCCCACAGTCAAACCTCAGCTTTGCTACCTCGCTTTCTCTAGTTGTTGAGGTATTCCGCTTTTTTTGTCCTTTCTCTTTTCCTCTTCATTTTTGATTTTCTATTTCTATTTTTTTATTTTAAAGAGAAAAAATAAAAATAAAACAGAATTTCAAAACAGGTTAGTAGGAGGGTTAAAGCAATTAATACATTGCATATTGTTGTCTTCATAGTAGTTATTCAGAGTACAAGATACAGGCGTGATAGCTTGTCCAGATGATATTACCACAAACCTTTTTTTTCAATGAACTTAGAGAAACTAGCTGTAGAACCATCTTAACAATCTTGTGTATAAATATATAATTTTTCTTTTCACTTTTTCTCCTTTCTCCCATCAGAGTTTGTCTTCATTGGCATTGTCATGATCAAGTATATGGGCTAAGTCACTTTCTACAGCCAGGAAGAGAGAATAGTGGTCTAACTGACAGGTCTTGACTGCATAGTCAGATGAGCACCTTATGTATATAAAATGTTTTGTACGTGGCTAGTAAATATTTCCTTCTTGATTCTAACTTTAAATGGTAATCCGCTTTCTGGCTTATTGTAATCGCTGCAAACATAATAGGATTTACTCTTTGTTAGCTGACAAATAGCAAAGAGCACTGCATGGCTTTTCTGTTGGACTGCATGTGCACTTATGTTAGATAAGAAAGTATTTCCTTGTCCACTGGGAAGAAGACTTAGCTCTTTGATTTTTGGACGGTGGAGTTGCTGTGCCTTGTGTCTTACTTGTGGCTTAAATTGTAAGATTAAGGGTATAAACTATGTTTCTATGTTGAGAAAATTTTTTCACTGCTTATTGGATGGTAGCAAATATTTTCCTGCTGCCAGAGAGGCAGGTATTTAAGTCTTATAGAAGAAAAGAGCTCTTCTAATTAGTTTATACAACTTAATAAGTTATCTCATAAATCTAGACTTCTGGAAATTAAAGAAACTGAATTTTAATATATTTATATGTTAGTCTTTTCGAAATCTCTTTCTAGAGAAACTTAGTTCAAAAACATTCTTATATAAGACTCCAAATCCACATAATCAGCATGAAACACTGAACAAATAAAACTGGATTCATAATTTAAGTTTAATTAAACCAGGATTTCTCTTCTTTGCCAATATAGACATCTTCTGTCAGGCAACAAGAATTAAAGTTATACTCTTTCAAGACATTTCTCATTACATTTTCATTTAAACTTTCTTCATTTTTTAATCCTAAAAAAATTATGGAAAAAAATTTGCTGAATTAATGAAACTAATGTAGGAAATCTTAAACATTTAAATCATGAAAAATTAAACTCATCTGGTACCAAAATATTTTACTAAAAATTTTTATGTAATGATAAAATTAGTAAGGAGATATAGTATTGATTTTAAACTAAAATTAAATCACCTGATATTTTAAATATAGATAAAAGTCTGTAATAAAATATTAAAAACTAGAATTTTGACAAAAGCTCTCTAAGTGCTGAGTTTTGCTTTATACCTAGGAACTGTGTTCATTATTTCATACTCACAATGCACTGTTCTTCTGATTCACACTTTTGGCAAGGGAAAACACACAAAGAAACACAAATAATTTAATATTTCCTCTGTCTTTTATTTTTGGAAATTCTTGACTTTTTATCTTTACTAGATTTTTCCAAAGTTTCCTTATAATTGCAGAGCAGTGCTGATGAGCAAAGTAATTTCCAGATTCCCGTAGAGAAGAGGCAAAGGGGGAAAGAAAAAGCAAGTGAAAGCCGGTTTAAAATAACCACTGCAAAAAGGCTAATTATGCAAACTATGCAAGGGGAGGTACATGAAAGAAAACCTGTTTTTGCACATTTACATGCAAGGAGAAAAGGCATTACAGCCAATTTAAACATGCACTAGGCCCACTATTGTTAAAAAGTTGGTACTTAATTGTTAAAATTGGAAACTTTGTAAGGAAGGAGAGGTGAAAGTTTCCCATTTTTGAAGTGATTTCTCATTTGGACAGACAAGTCAGAAAATCTGCTCCTAAGGTTTTCTTCCCATTTATTCTAATTCGTCCCTCCGATGATTGGTCTTGTTCATGTCAGAAATTCCCCATAGTGGTCACAGTTACTCAAACTGTCTTTGGTGAAATTTACCGAGCCAGAGAAATATGCACAGGAGTGAAAGCACTTTTGGCCTGATTGCCAAAGAAGACCTCATACCAGCTGCCGCTGTTGAGAACCTGGTCAGTTGGCAGGTCTTGCAGCCTTGAGGACACATTCTGATCCAAGGAAAAGGAAGAATTCCTGAAAGAGGAATCTTCACTCCCAGAACACAAAATAAACTCAGTTAAGAGGATTTCAAAAAATATATTGAGCCCCAGACCCAATATAGGGAAAGACCCCTGAATGTGAGCTTCAAGAAGCATATCTATCCGCATCTATCTATCCATCCATCTCTCTTCCCCAAGATGACTAATTATTATGCATCACAAACATATATGGGGGAGGGGAGAGAGAGGTTGAGAGAGTTTACAAGCAAAGGGCCTTGAGCCATGGCAGGTAGGAGGTTGCGGTCAGATCTTCTGATCTCCAAGATTGTCAGTGGCTAGTTCCCTAAAATATCATATAAAAAATTAGTTGATTAAGCAAAGTTAGTTTTTTTATATGTACCATAACAAGGTAGGATACCACCTTGCAAGTCAGTGTCTCAAAAGACAGATTCCAAGGAATAATATGAAGTGTAGAACAAGTCTTTCATTGTGTCAATCTGAATAAAAGAAACAAATGGAGAGATTTTCCCAAAAAAATAACGCTATTCACTTGGAACTAACAGAGCATCAAAATGAGGAAAACAGTGTCACAGAGACTGTGGGTATATTGATGGTAGTTGAGGTAAGAAATTTTCAAAAACAAAAATAAGGTGGAGTACCTCAACGTTCTGAAACAACGATCCTGGATGCAAGTATTAACATGCATTGTGGCAGCAGTCCAAGGCTGAAGAGACAGTTGCAGCATAGATGTCCTTGTACAAGTACTTTTATATGAGGGTGTAGTGACTTGTGTACACAATTGTGCTTCTGGCAGAGTCTACTCCCAGGCAATCACGTGTGAGGAGCCTTTCTTTCTAACCTCTTAGCTTCGTTTACTTTCTTTTGGTTAGGGATGACACAGATGACTCCATTTTGATTCTGACAACTTGCAATTTCTTTCACAGTGGTAAGTAACTGATTGTGACAGGTCCATTTTTGAAATAACCTGGGATTAGTGGACCGAGCAAGGTGTTTTGATGAGCAATCGGTTGTCAGATAAGCCAGCTGACTGTTCAAAGGAACAAATCTATCTTTCTTCTTTATTCAAATGAGCAAAGTATTTGCCAGGACACAATTGGTTTGCAGAGATCCTCTTATTAAACAGTACAGTTTATTCATTTGCAGTCTTATCTCCATGGGCTGGAGTTCTGTGGTGCAAACATCTGTATCATGATGACACAGGTGAGCAGAGTCCTCAGAATGTTTTCCTTGTGTGACCTCTACTGTAGTGTAATCACTTGTTCGCCTAGGAAGTATCATGCCTTAAGAAGATTTCCCTTGTAAAAATCACATATTTCTCAAAGGAAAAATTTTCTCCTTGTGCATCCAAATGTACCCTTTCTTTAAAATGCCATTTTCCTTTCACTGAGCTCTTAGCATTCCTGCTTTCACTTTTTGCAGGAGTACTGGGTGTTAAATTCAAGTTCAGAGGCTTTACCAGGGTTTGGCTTGCTGATTCCCGTAGGCTTCTTGGATTCACAGACTTCTAAAGAAAGGACCTTTGTCATCTACGTTTCCTTGACCTGTTCCTATTCATCAAGCTTCCAAGACCAATAACATTTCTTCTGACATTAATATTTGCAGTGATTCCTCAAGAATCTAGGCTGGGAGACACTAGACAACTTACCCTTTAGATCCTTACAGTTGATGATTTTCCTTATAATGTGATTAATAAAATTAAAAAATGAGAATACAGATGACAGAATCACTCTAGTCAGTTGGCAGTATGAGCTATTTCATTATTTTAAAGACTAGAGCAAAAATGTTTTGCCAGTGGCAATTCAGTGAAGCAATTTGAATGGAGGCCTGAAATACATACTTTACTTTGTGTATGTATTAAAAGAGAGACATTAAATCCTTAGTTTGACTCCCTAAATATTAGAAACATTTCTCTCATGAATCCTAAAGGACCTTTCAATTTGAAAAGGCAGATTAATAAGCAAAGAGAGACAAGGCAATACAGATATATAAAGAACAGTATCGTACTGTGCACCCAAGTGTTTTAAAAAGATCTTACAAAGTGCAAACATCAGACCAACCTATGAGAATGCCTACACGGTCTCAAGTTATACCCATTTACTGAGAAATGTCTGAAGCCTGTCCTTCTTTATGGTCAAGTTCTACTCCATTGTATAACTAAACATCTTTATCCATTCATCCATTGATGGGCTTTTGGACTGTTTCCAAGATTTAGCAATTACAAATTGTGCTGCTATAAATATGGGTATACATATATTGCTACTTTTACTTCTCTGGGGAAGACACAAAGAAGGAGAAATGGAATCTCTGGTGTTAGTTTTTTGCAGCCTCTCCATGCTGATTTCAAGTGGTTGCACCAATCTACACTCCTGCCAACAGTAGCGAAAGATTCCTTTTTCCCCAGAGCCCCACTAGCATTTGTTATTGGTTGATTTCTTGATGGTAGTCACTCTTTCTGGAGTAAGATGGAAACTCAGTGTTTTAATTTGAATCTCTCCGATGACCAGCGATGTTCATTTTTTCATATGTTTATTTATTGTTTGTACTTTTTCATCTGAGAAGTGTCTATTCATTTCAGGTGGCCATTTTTGGATTGGGTCTTTAAATTTAGGGGGTCTAATTTTTTTTTGTTCTTTATATATTCTAGACGTTAGTCCTTTGTCTGAGAAACAGCTAACAAAATATTTTTCCCACTCTGGGTTTTCTCATCATTCTGTTGATGGTTTCTTTTGCTGGGCAAAATTTTTTTAATAAAATGAAATTCCAGTTGTTGTTTCTTTATGATATTTCCCATTTAATCAGGGTTTTATTCATAAAGTCTTTGCCTACATCCATGTCTTCAAGAATTTTACTTACTCTATCTTCCAAAAGATTTAGATTTCTGGTTTAATATTTATACTTTTGACCCATTTCAATTTTAGTTTAGTGCATGGCGAGAGACATGGGTCAGTCTAAATCTTCAGCTTGTGGAAAGTCAGTTTTCCCAGCATCGTTTATTAAAAAGGCTATCTTTCTTCTAGTGATGGTGGAAGACATGTTTAAATATCACATTACTTCACTGGTTTGAGAAAGGAAAAAAATATGTAATAGATATTGAGAAACAGGAAAAAAATATACAAATGAACAGGGGAACAAGGGCAGGAGGAGAGGGAAAGGAACAAAAGAAATGAAAAAAAAACAGACTAGAAGGGAAGAAATGGAAAGCAAGCTTTTGTAAATAAGGAGGGGAAATGGAGTTGAAGGGAGGGAGGGGATTGGAAAAAAAAAGAAGAATCAAGATATATTAGGTGCAGTTACAAATTCCTCATGATGAATGTGATCATTATGTATAGCTACAATGTACTGATAAAATTAATTTAAAAATAACTACATGTTGGGTTGTGTGCTGTTAACACTGCAAAGCCTCTCTTCATACTATGGACATCATGAATCACATCCTTTTTATTGACATGATGGCATGCTTGTCAAGGTATCTACAGCAACTTTGTCATCCTATCAGTTTTATTTGTATTGCAACTCAAAGCTTTTCCCGCTCATCATTTTGATAAAAAAAAATACATATTGCATTGAGCCATACACACCAGCCAATAATGTACTGAGAAATAAATATGTTTTGTTAAGTTAAAGCTATTAAAATGCAAGAGGCATCCTACTGAGAATAATCCTAGAAGCCAGCTTAAAAAGGAAGGAAATTATGACACATGTGATATAAGTCACTGATTTCACCTAAATGAAGTATCTGTGGTAATCACAGGAACCGAAAGTGGAATGCTGGTTGTTAGGGAGCAGGGGTGGGGTAAAGTGGGGAGTTGATATTGAATGGACAGAGCGTTTCAGTTCATAGCACACAAAAGTCCTGGAGATTGGTTGCACAAAGGTGTAACTATATTTACCACAGCTGAACCATACACTTTAGAAATGGGGAAGATGGTAAGTTATATGTTGCACATTTTTTAACCACAACTTAAAATCAGGGAGATTATTCCAGAACCTTGTATCTTTAATAATCAAGGAGTTTATTTCACCCAGGAAGAATTAGGAGTGTGCACAAAAAAACTGAGAAAATAAAATCTGTAGTGTTACTATTTTGTGTTAAGGAATCCTGAATATCTACTACTATATTTTCTTGTAATATTTATTTTTTATTAGCCCTGTAATTCTATTTTCCACAGTATCCTAGTATAATTGATCAGGTTTATGGTATTAAGTTAAATTATTACTAAACTTATGTACATACTTGAAAAAATCATAGATAAAATATTTTTTATTTATGAGATAAATGAGTTAAGTGCCCAAAATACTGTTTAAATTAGACAATCACCCTGCTGAAAGGAAAACTGATCATTTTAACATAAAATGTTAAATGTAAAAGGAAATTTAATAAATTTAGCTGTTTAAGGGAATTTAATAAGGTTCCGAAATCCTTAAAAGAAATTGTAAAAAAAACCCAAAAAAACAAAAAAAACTGGATGTTTAAAAGCAATTAAAAAACATATAGCACTTTAAAAACTGAAGAAAGAATTAAGTAAATAAAATATTCATTTAAAAAGAAACCTATTCTTTTCAATGATCTCTCCTACAGTTTGAAACTATCTTTAGTGACTTCAAAACCTCCCTGTAGCACTGAGGATGATGCTGAAGGTGGCAAAGGTTCTCCATGACAGAGCACTAGCAAGGCTCCTCTGGTCTCTTTCTCCACAGGCCTCAGCCTTGGCCTGTAAAGTTCTGAGCACGCGCTATCATAGTTCCTAACAGCTCAAGGCTGTGTCCTTGGGATAACTCTATCCTTGCTTAAAGAGCCTGCTTGAGAAAACTCAAGGCTGCCAAAAGAATTTACTGAATGAAAATATAAAGATTTGCTCCACGCAACACCTGAGGATAGGGGCCTGTGTCCCCAGCTTCTCTGGGAAGATAGGATTCAAAATCCAACACATGCCAAGTATTAAGCCCAGACAGGTTATACACAGACCACTCCCCTCATTCTGTAGTTTTCTACTTTCCCCAAATCCCCAGATCTCCAGCGTACCCCTCTCCCTTCCTCATCCCTCTCAGAGGCCCAGTGACCTCTGTATAATAGACATTGAGATAAGGCCGCACTAGACACTTCCCTTTTATAATCGTATGCTACTGATTAAAATCTTCCCTTACCTTTTAAAACTAATGTTTAGCTGTGTTTATCTTTGACAGAGGCAAAAAGAATAAGAGGTGGGATGCAGCAAGCTAGCAAATGATTGTGAACTACCACTGACTGACAAATGTGAGCGAGTCAGGTGCTCTGCAGAATAGAAAGAGAGCTAAAGTCAATGACTGCAGAGAACTGTAGCTAAAAATGTAGATGTAGAGCATTTAAATTATACTGAGTCCCTCTCCTGTGATTTTTAGCCTCCGACTCTTTACTCAGTTCTTTACTCTTAACTCGCACACCAGCAGACAGTTTGTGAGTTCTGGGTAGGTCTGAAATTGCGGGGACAAGACCACAAGAAGCCTTGTTAATGAGCAGCCTAGTTCTCTCTTCTTCTGTAAAGCAGAGTCACTTGTAATTTTGATCAGGTGCAAAAGCAAAAACTGACTCTGTCTCTGACTCTTAAAGATTTTCCCACCATCAAAAATAGATTATCTTTTCTTTTTAAGTAACTGGCAAAGCACCTTGCTCAGCAACACGCACATTTAATAATCTGGGGGGGGGTGGAGATGGCAAGGATGACCTGGCGCAGTGCCATTTTAATGAGCGCACGTCTCTGACTAAGCCCAGCACTGTGGTGCATGTGTAATGCATTTTAAAGTGAGTCAGCATCGCTTCTTGACCACCCTCTGCACATACATTGCTGTGTTAGTATTACTGACAATTTAAAAGAACAGAAGGGAAGGACTTGGACTTCAAAGAGTTTCTAACAGCTTTTTTAGAAGATGGAACACTTCTAGGTAGGCAAAACCGAGGTAACGCATTGCACCCAAGTCACCAACTCCAGGGCACCAGGTCATTTGCTAGGAAAGAAGGAAATGAGAACTAGGAATCAGCTATGAAAAGGAAATTGCCTCCAAAGCGATTTGACCAGTGGTCACATGGAGCATATGACATGCAGGGACTGGAGAAACTCATCCAGAACTGTCCCTCTTATCAATCTCTAGACTTGATCCAGCTACTGGTTCAATAAAGAACTTTGAGACTTAAAAAAAAAAGTCACTGCCCCCCTGACGAGACTGAAAGTAGAGACCTACAATGGCCAGATACAAGTGACAACACAGCTGTGATTCACAACTGCTGCGACAGGGAGCCCCAAATAACCACAAAGATGTGGCCAGTGACTGCCAGCTTCCCTGAAGTTTTGCCCAGCTTCCAACTCAGCACAACCACAGAAAGTCACAGACATCCCCAAACCAATCACACAGGTCACTTCTAGGTAACCCCACCCCATCTTTTCCTTGCAGACTTCCTCTCGTCAGAATACACCCAAAGGCTTCCTGTTTGGTGGTGTTTTCCCCCTGTTATAAAGTTTCCCTGACTGTCTTGGGATCTCAGCAAAAGGCAAATCATGCTGGCTGACTCCCTACGAAGGTCTGAATAAATAGCATTTTAGAAATTTTCTCACTTCAGTGGTCTTTCATTTGCAGTGTTACTAGCGGCCATGTTTCAATGCGTGCTGTGTTGCCTGTTCCGTGGAAGCTTGGCCTTCAACCAGACGCAGAGCCACAGGTC
>RJWM01033322.1:0-20694 GCA_004363535.1 Dasyprocta punctata
GATTAATTTTTTGGTCTCCTGGGAATCTCTGCATACCTCCAGGTTCTGAGCACCGCTCGAAGAAATTTTAACCCGCACCAGTTGGTTTCTCTCAGCCTCCTTCAACTTTCCTGTATTTCACATGATTTATTGGTTTGAAGGACTAATGATTTCACTAGTATTTATTGATCAAACAGAGCTCTTACTATGTGCCTGCTTGCAATATCTTTGTGTGATAACAACTCAGGACTAGAAATACGTTCTGGCTTTGGTATGAGACGGAAAGCCCTTAGGAGCTGCATAAGCCTGTCTTCCAAATCTAGCTGTGCCATATACAAGCTACGTGGCACTTGGCAAATTATAAAAGGTCACTGCTCCCCTGTGCTTATTCATAGGACTGAAATAACACCATTGCCCCAGAAAGCGCATCTGTCCTATAACAGTAACAGCAAACATGGAACCAGGCACTGTTTCAAGTATTTGACACTTAACCGTCCTCACAAAAAGTCCTCAAGCTACATACTCTTGCCCATAATTTGCAATGGAGGAAACTGAGGCACAGCAATATTAAGTTACTTGCTGAGAGTCATACAGCTACTAAGTGGCAGAGCCTAAATCCAAGCCTAGGTAACTTCACTTTTAGAATCCATTCTGTTGTCACAGAGCAGGTACCCAAGTCAAGAAACAGCTTTCCCTTTTTGGTGAGAATTAGATAAGGCCAAATGTCTAATGCTCTTGGCACTTTGTAGGCATTTAATAAAATGTCATCTCTTCCTTTCCTAACATTGCCTTTGATGTGTCCACAGCCATCTAGTTATTGTCATTACTGTATCCAAAACAATCGCAAAGTTATTATTGCAAACCTGTGTTAACACGATGTTCCCAGACAGGCAAACCTGGAAGAGAATGTTCGGGACCACGGGGAGGAAGCCCAGGGTAAGCGCTGTCACTCAGTGCTTTAGGGGGGCACATACCCAAGCGAGGCCCAACTTAAAGGGGGCAGAGGAAGGGGCCTCCCTCCCACCAGCCTAAGGCATAAACAGGTGTGGAGAGCAGGCACAGCTAGGAAAGCTTGAAAGAGAGATTTGAAGAAGTGGGGCTGGGGTAGCTCAATGGAAGAGTGCTCACCTAGCTTGCTCAGGGCCCTGGGTTCAATCCCTGGCATGGCAAAAAAAAAAAAGGGGTGGGGGAGAGAGATTTGAAGCAAACTGAACACAGCTAGCAGTGCATTTGCCTGCCCAATAGATGTGAACTCCAAAGTCTAAGTGTTGCTTTTTAGCCAGAGGCAACTCCCACTGCCATTTTCTTAGGTTTTTCCATTTCCAGGTGAGCAATGAGGCCAGGATCATAAAGTCAGAGGAGGTCCTCACAGGCTCAGGGGGGAAGAGAGTCTTTCTAATTTATGCAGCAGGGGAGATTTGGAATCCTGCCCCATTTCTGCTTTCCCATGTCAGAAATGAGGTTTTGTGTACACCTAGTCATTTTTGTGCAGGTGCAGGAGTAATACCCCTCCCAGTGTGATTCCTCAGTGTGTCCCCCAAATCTGAAACTCACACAAAAATGTTAAAACTGGGAATCTAGGGCTGGGGATTTAGCTCAGCGCCTGGCAAGCGTGAGGCCGCAAGTTCAATCCCTGGGAACCTATGGGATTCAAGAGGGAGAATCAACCCCCAAGTTAGGGGCTCTCTCTTTTGACTGTACCTGTCTCACTGTTTGTAGTGTCAACTCCACTGAATTTTCCTATTAGGATATTTCTCTTACTAGGGTATTGTTATGGAGAGACAATTGTTGTTTGAATATATTTACTTTACTTTAATCACATTGCAACATCTTTAGGCAAATCCAACAAAGATCCAGATGACTACTAATTGGAGAAATAACGTGGATCCATAGGACAGCGTCTCTGGAGTGTGACTCCCAAACTATGTTTATCAAAATCACTGAGATGCTGACAAAATGCAAATATCTGAATTACAACGTGAGGGTGGGGGTAACATGGGAACCTGCTTTTTTTTTTCCTTTTAGTTCTTTGGTTCTGGAGATTGAACCCAGGGCTTCAAACAAGCTAGGAGAGCACTCTACCCCGAGCTGCATCCAGAGCTGCAAATCTGTGCACAAGGGATTGAGTGTAATGACAACAGTCACTCACGCTACAATTAATATGATACAGGGGGACTCACAGATACTCCTGAAAAACAACTGAATCAAGGATATTGAAAAGTGCCCGTTAGTGAAGAAAGCAACTCAAGAGATGTTATTTAAATTTCTGCATGCAAAAGGCTTGTAAATCCCGAACATTTTCATGGTAGGTTATAAATCTCGAATGTTTTCATAGGTTTCCTTTCCCTTTTACACATCCATCCTTCCTTTATGTGACTAGGGATTTAGAAAGGATTAGCCCGTTCTTACTTTATTATTGTGCTTGCTTGGACTGAGCTCTTTAGAAGCAGTGGGATTCTCCTTGGGATGTTAATGTGGCCCCAACATAGGCTCTGTGAAGTTGAGCTAGGCATTTCCGCTCACAGTGGCTAACACAGGAGGGTAAATGCAGGGCAGTAATAAAACCAAAGTAAATTGATTCATCGCCAGGCAGCACCATTAACTCGTGTCTTAATGCAACACACTCTCCACGCTGGACACGACCAAACAGCTTCCTTTAAAGGTAAATGAATTTTCTATAATTTGCAGCTAATTCCATTTAATTCTGCCCACATGAGCATGTGATAAGGGAATGTTAAATTGGCTAACAACAGGCTAAAAGGGGAGCCCAGGAGGAGCCATTATATTTGATTTGCAAGTGCTCTGGCTCAACACTGAGAAATCCAGATTACTGTGAGTGTGTTGGTTTCTTGGTTATTTGCTTTCTGTTCTCCTAGCTTCTGAGTAAAGGGCAGTGAGAAAGCACTAGGATCCCATCTGTCACGAGGAGGTCACTTACAACAAAAACAACTACTCTTTTTTTTTTTTTTTTTTAATAAAAATCACTCTTGGTCTGACAAACTCCCCTTGGACTGCAGGGAATCAGGAAGAGTAAAAATACTAGAATCAATAGCAACTTTGTTATCTAGTAACTTAAACAACCCTTGCCTGCTGGGATGGCAGAACAGGCTTTCTTATCTTGCAAACAAGGAGACTTTCTGGATAGTAAATTATTTTTCACAAAATGTTTCTAACCAGACTAGGTTCCTAGAGAAAGTGCCTCAAGTAGGAACTGTGACAATACTTTCTTTAGAATCTAATCCTCTTTTTTTTTCTATCTATCTTTCTTTCTTTCTCTCTCTCTTTCTTCCTTTCTTTCTTCGTTTCTTTTTTACCCATAGATGTCAACTATTGTATACTCAGTTGAACATTGAAAACTGAAAACAGGAAGTATTCACTAAATGGATCATCTGGTCAACTTGTTCTTCCTTCCTGTATCAGGAGATCAGCCCTTGCTGCATGCTGTGGTCTCCCGAGCTATTATAACTGGCATTGGTGTCATTGGAGTTCAGAAATGCCTTCTCTACTGGACAATGTGTCTAAAAATCATCCAGGCTGAGAGTGTAGCTCAGTGGCAGGCCAGGCACTCAGCACACAGAAGGCCCCAGATACCACTGCCAGTGCTAAAAATTAAAAATTAAAATGAAGACCACCAGCAAAAGAGCATAGTTTGATTTGGGTGTTGCAAGTGTATTTCTTTGCATGTAAATAATGATTCAGTTCAGGAGTCATGATCATGGTTTGAAGAGAGCCATGTCTCCCATAGAACAGTTATCTAACTGGCTAGATATTATACACCAGAGAGATTATTGGGACCCCCACAGATGCTTGAAGGGAAAGTAGAATCTGAGGGGCTGTAATGATCAAGTTTGTCTTTCCCGCTGCAATTCACATTCAAGCCCATCACTTGTTTGCCGAGTGTTGGTACAGACGCGAACATTTCCCATTTCATTGTCCCGCTAACGCTTCAAAACAGGTGTTCTTAAAGTTGGCTCGTAGACAACTCTGGATGATAACACCAACAAAATATTCCACACTTACAAAATAAAATAATCTATGTTTCCTAGATTTTATGCTCAGTTTATATATAAGCTGACCTGGTTTTCCTGGAAAAGAGGTACACAAGGACCTAAAATTCTATTGAGGGGAAGAAAATCTTTTTTTAAAACTCATGTTGTATTATAAAACACAATCAATCAGCATTGTCTGCTTCATTTACAAAGTCATTTATTAGACTCTGTCAGCGTGGTCACAGTCAAACCTTCAGGTTTCTGAAAGTTAGAGATTGCCATGAATCCAGATAATCAGCAGTGTTTTCTTACCTTCCCAGCAAATTGTGACTGGCGATAACAAAAGGGCAAACACAAGCCTCCAACACCTAGCCTGTCGTAATCTGTCTCCTGGCCTTTAATTACACAGAATTTGGATTTTTTTCAAGAAAATGCAGTGACATTATTTACCTTTTTGCACTTACATGACCAGTAGCCAAATTTAAATATAATAACTGGAAAAATTCAGTCAGGAAAACTAATGCGAAGCATTCTAATTTTTCCTTTTCCTCCTGCTGTGATTCCTTATGAATCTCTTCCCTACAAACTTCAGGGCCTTTTTATATTATTAGTGTATATTGGTTATATAGATTAATGACTTCCATACTGGCAGATTTGTAGATGCATACTACTTAGTTGATTTTTATACACTGTCACCTCCCTTGTGGAGGGGTCATTTTTAAGAGAAAATACTGATCTTATACCATCTATTTATAGTATTCTAGGATGTTCAGGTTTTTTTCCTTTTATGATGCTGAGGATCAAACCCAGGGCCTCGCATTCCAAGGAAGGGCTCTACAAGGATTTTGGTTCTGATTATTACTTGAATGAGGGAAAGAGACAAGAATTGCAGATGGTGTGTGTGCATACTTCAGCTGAAAAAAAATTATTTTTGGGGGGTGCTGGAGATTGAACTCAGGGTTTCAGGCATGCTAGGATAGCTAGCACTCTACAACAGAGCTCCACCTCCAGTCCTGAGGAAATAATTTAACAAAATTGGTAGTGTTTTAATTTTTTTTCCTAGTATGTTAACTAAAGGCAGTGGAAGAATCTTAAAAAAAGGTTAGATGGGCACCTGGCCTGACTTATTCCTTATTCTTCATCCAATTCAAGTTCTGCTTTTATTAAGAAATGTACTACAGAGTTGATTATGTCCAACTTTTGAGAAAATCACTAATTAGGGAAATAGAAACAACTGGCTTTGTAGAACCAAAATTTTGCTCCAAACTTGCATTTCTATTAATGTATTAAGTGTTTCCACAAATTTCACCTTTCTAGTATTCTCTCCTGAGAGAACTAGAGGCTTGTCTTCATGTTATACCAAGGAGTCATTTCGGTCCTTTCTCATTTGACTCCTGACAGGAAAACTTCCTTCTTCAGTAGGTGAGAAAGTGTGCTAAAGTTGTAATTCTAACTTTGTTGTCTGAGTCAAGTAACTCTGAGCTGGCGATGAATTCTGAGAGTCATCTCTCCATAAATACATATAGGGGCCGGGGATTTAGCTCAGCGACAAAGTGCCTGCCTGCCAAGTGCAAGTTCATGAGTTCAATCCCTGGTACCAAAAGGTAAAATAAAATAAAATGAAATAAATAAAAAAATAAAAATATAAAAAGTAAAAGAAATACAGGCATGTGTAAGCACATAGCATGCTTCATGAGATTTCAGGAAATTTTTAGCTGCTGCCTACCCAGCCCCTCCACCGCCATCCTCCACAAGGCAAGGTTGACAGGGACCCCATCCATCCAAACTCATACTTTTTATCTCTACTTCTAAGTTTTTGGCTGATGGCCCCAGGCACCCTCTGGTACTTTGCAAAGGCTGCTTCCATGGCAGCATTCACAATGATCATTGTTACGTGATTGGCTGTTTGTGCTGTGTACAGAGGACTTACACACTGGATGATAATTCTTCGGTTTTCTCACTGTAGTATTACCTTTGCCCACTGAGGGTAATAAAAACACTAAAGTTCAAATGGTGAGTCTGCAAGATATGAAATTTCAATTCTAAGATTAATTAGAAATTCATAAACTTAAGATGTATTGACCTTGACATTGAACTGTGACTGTTGCATAAATGGTAGTTCGGCTTAAGATTGTTCTTTTCTTCCTTCTCCTGTCTAAGTACGTGCTTTGTGCCAGGCACTGTGTCAGGTTTTGGGGATACAGAATCACATGATCCTTACCCTAGAGGCTTTAGATTCTGTAGTGGGAAGAACACACACACACACACACACACACACACACGCACACACACACACACACACACACACAATGCCAGAGGCCTCTAGAACATGACTTTTCCACCTCTTATTAGAAGCTGGTGAGCACATCATTCACATAGGGGCCTTCTGACTTTTCCTAGCTTAATTCTCAGTTATTTCCTGAAAGTAGACAGATATGGTCAGACCTCGTCGTTTACTAGCAGTTTGACTTCGGACTTTCAGCTGACCTATGTTTCCAATTTCTCATCTACTGAATGGCAACTTGGCAAGCAGTTCAAAGTATGGACTCTGGAGCCGGACCATCCTGATTTTTTCAGCAGTATGACATAGTAGCTACGTGATCTTAATTCTGAGCTTCAATTTCCTCCTCTGTAAGGTGGGGATGAAAGTAACTTCTTTTTTTTTTTTCTTTTTTTGTGGCACTGGGGATTGAACTCACAACTTCCTACCTGCCAGACGGGTGCTTAAGCCACTGAGCCAAACTCCTGGTCCTAGTTTTATGAGACAGGGTCGCACTATGTAGCTCAGGCTGGCCTTGCACTGGCGTTGTAGCCCAAGCTGGCCTCGAACTCACAGCGCTCCACCTATCTCAGTCTCCCGGGTGCTGGGATTAAAGGCATGCACCACCACTCCCGGCTGATGAAAGTAACTTCTGTGGCACTGAGTCATACTGCTGGAGCTGATATGTGAAAAGCACTTTGACAAAAACATGTTTATCTCTTAATTTATTTGCACTTAGCAAAGGCATGTAGAGTGCCTACTCTGTTGCAGGGATGGGAATGACAGAATGAAGAGGTCATTTCTGCTTTAAAGAAACGTCTAGTCTCCCTTACGGTGTCAGACAACTAGAGAGAAATTTTTTGCCAGTGCTAGTGTTTGAATGTAGGACCTCACAAATGCTAGGTGAGTACTTTGCCACTGAGCTACACCCCTAGCCTGCTAGGGAGGAAATTTAGGTGCAATAAACTGATCTCTGATTAAGGCAAATGGAGGTTGTTGTGGGAGCTCATGGTAAGGGCACATCTCCTGACTTTGGGGTGAGGTTCCTTCCTGCATAATTTCTTCCCTAGCCACGGCATGGACTTCTGGGTCTTTTAAGATTTTTTTTCACAAAGTTTTATAAAAAACAAACTTAATATTTTTCACTGTGATTAAAACCCACGTAACATAAAATTTACCATCTTGATAATTTCGAAGTGTACATCTCAGTAACGTTAAGTGTAGTTACACTGTTATATAACCAATCTCTAGAACTCCTTCCATCTTGCAAAACCAGAACTCTGTACCATTAAACCATACTCTCCATTCCCACCATTGCCCCAGCCCCTGGTAACTACTCACAGAGTTTTTAATTTTTACATACGTTCTTCATCATGCTAATTCTCAACATTCTGTCATTACTGTGAATGGGTTCACATTTGCTATTATGTGTTACACTTGGGTGGAGGTGGCCCTCTAAATCAGTTTTTTCCCTTGCTGATGCTACTGTTGTTTACTGGAATCCTAAGAACTGATGGGCTCTGAGTCTTCTAGCAAATAAATTACTATAAACTGAGCAGTGTCTGGGAGTGGGCACATTAATCGCCGGTTGGTGGCATTTGCTTCAAGCTCAATTTGCTGATCCTTGTGCTCAACTGGGTAGGGAGATACTGTGGATGAAAGGCAGCCCAAAGCAATCTGTTTCTCATAAATTATAAGAAAATCAGAGCAAGGAACCACATATGTGTGCCTTTATGTCTTAGAGATATTTATCTAAGTGCCCCATCTGGGCACACCAAGTACATCTCAGAGGCTGAAGGCCATGATTAGAAATACAAATGGGGAAACTGTGATGTGAGCGGCTGAGGAAGAGAGACAGGGCAGAGGCTGTTAGAGAACTGAGATAGGAGAACATGTAGGTGAGAAGTGGGGGAAATGCAGAATTTAACAGAAAGAGATTATAGGAGTTGGGGAGTGAATAGGAATCAAAGGAAAGGGTGCAGGAGATGAAAACCAATATTGAGTGCTGACTTAGTGCTGGCCATTTGCCCCTAGGATCTCATAATACTCTCATGAGTTTTCTCTGAGTTAGGAATTATTTCTCCCATTTCACTAGTGAAGAAATTAAGAAAGGTTGATTCACTTGGCCAAAGTTGTGTTAGGAACAGTTGATTGGGTCATTTTTTTCCCATCCAGTAACTGTCTCACTCCTAAACCTATGCTCTCTTCTTATGAAGGAGGCCTCAAGTTTTCCAGTTTGGTAGACTGCAGAGCTGATTATACTATGAGCAAAGAAACCAGCACTGATGGAGGGCGCAGTTATCAGGGTGGAGACAATGGTCCCGTCTGTTTGAATTTGTTGTGTTTGAGATGAAGGTGGACAATGGAGACTGAGCTGCAGACCCAACTATTGATTAGCTTATTGAAAGACTAAGTCTAAAAACAAAAGAGTTCTGGGTACATTCTTGGGGATTCTGCCAGTGAGTGGGCAAAAAAGAGAAAGCAGGGGTCCTGTATCATCAGTAAAGTTAAGTTTATGGGGTTGTGAGTTGGTAGAAAGACAGCATGTGTGTTTCTGTATGGAAAAGTGTGACTAGTCAGAAGGATCCAGATTGTCAATCATAACTCCAAAAAGTTATCAGAGAGCTCTGAGGGCTGAGCTAGTCCTTCTTGGTCCAGCTGCCACTGTTCACCCAAGGTCTTCGCCTTACATCTACCTCTACTTGGTCCTTAGCTCATCAGTCTTTTCTCTTCTTTCCCCATTTTCTCCCTGCCTGCCTCTTTTTTTCCCAGTACTAGAGACCAAACCCAGGGGCACTCTGCCACTGAGCTACTTCTCCAGCCCTTTTTATTTTTTATTTTGAGACAGGGTCTCACTAAATTGTCCAGGCTGACTTTGCTCATGATTCTCCTGCCTCAGCCTCCTGAGTAGCTGGGATTTCAGGTGTGCCCCAATGCACCTGTCAAATCAGCCTTTTCATAAAGCCCTTGGCCACTACTTCATGCAGCTCTGGGCTGTCATTCAAGGTGTCCCCCAAGGCTCCCTCTTGGTGGCTTCTTCATATCTTGGCCTGTGTATTTTATCACCAGAGTTATTTTTTATTGCAGTATGCATTTCATAGATTTATAATTTTAAAAATGGATTTTCTTTCATTGCCTTGAGCAGTGGTAGTGAACCTCTTAGCTTTTCCAATGATACAGGCAGCCTGCTGCAGCAACACACATGTCACAGTTTTGCCACCACTAGCCTAGAAAGTGAAGTCCAACTCCTTAATACAGCCCACCGAGTCCCCCCACAGGAGCTGAGCCTTCAGGCTGCCTTTTCCCCAAAGCCTCTGGTCCTCTAAGCATCAAAAACTCCCCTCCAATGCCACCCCCTATCTCCTGGGGCATCTGCCCACACAGAACCCTGCTACTGCATGCACTGGCACCTTCATCGTATGACCATGACAAACTTCTGATGGTCCTTTGAGGACACACAAGAGAGACATTGAGATGAGGCAGAAAATGTGACTAGATTCAGATTCAAAACCAAGGAATAGATGCCTGCAATCCATGCAATGACAAGGGAAACACATGAGACAGGACATTTCTAAAAGAAAAAAACTGTTAGATTTCTTACATTGTATTCACTGCTGGCTTATTGATATCCGTTGCTGTGACAAAATGCCTGACGTACACTATCTACCAGAGGAAAGGTTTATTTTGGTTTACAGTTTTGGTGGTTTCAGTCCATGGTTAGCTCCAAGGCAGAAAACATGGTGGAAAAGTGTGGCAAAAGAAAGCTGCTCAACTCATGCAAATAGAAAACAGGGGCCCAATTGGGCCCCATCTCCTAATTTCCCATTCAGTTATGAACTCACCAATGGATCAATGTATTGGTGAAGTTAGAGCCCTCGTAATCTAGTCACTTCCCTGGGGCCCACCTCCAAACATTTCCATATGAGGGATCAAGTGTTGGGAGCCATTGAAGCTGGAAATTGACCTAGGGCATGACCCAGATATAACCATTCCAAGAACAAAGCGCGCCTGGGGCAAGCCATGTGAAGAAGTTGCTTCAGCCTAGAGAACACCCAGCCCCAAGACAATCTGAGCAGTGGGTTGCTGGGACAACAGGGTGTCATGTGACATTAGGTTGCTAAAAGGTATAAATAAATGCCCCTGCAGTGAGGGGCCAGTACCTTTCCTCCTATCAGGAAGTTAAGGGCTCCACTTGACCCCAGCTGTGTCTCTTCTTTATTTTCCCATCCTCTTGCGGTCCTTCACCCCAAGAACCTCAGAAGCCACATGGGTCACAGCAATCAAGCCCTCTCTCCATGAGTCTTTGTGGGGGCAGCCCATATCTAGACCATACTACATCCCTAAAAGAGTTTTTTCTTCTATCTTTGTTGTCTTCCCACCGGAGAAAAATGAATTCCTCCTAATGTGATCACTTATCATCCTCATGCTTGCTCCAGATTTGGCTGTCACGGGTGCTTGTTTAGGCTGGCATTCTCAAGGCTGGCATGGTAGATAGGCAGACACGATGTTACCTTGTTGTGTCCTAGAGCCCAGTGTGGGTGAAGATGGCGCCACAGAGGACCAGAACACATGATATGTCACAGGATTGAACTGGGAAAACCTGAGAAAATTGTGAAAAACTGAAATAGTGCATTGTGCTAAAAACCAGAAAATCTGCATTTTATACTTGGCCCTGCTACTTAGTGGCTCTGACTGAAAGAAGCAGACACTGGTTTAAATGTGGAAGTAGCGTTCAGAAGGCTGATACAGGATTGCCTTGAGTCCTAGGTCAGCCTAGGCTATATAGAAGTTCAAAGCCAGCCTGAACTACAGAACAAGACCCTGTCTCAGAAAACCAAATAAATAATAAATGTAAATAAAAAAATAAATGTGACAGTTTGTGGAATGTTTTGGGCACATAATCCAGCAGTAGTTTTCAATATGGCATCTGTTGGATCAGCCATGAGTAACACAACTGGTGAATTTCTCCCAAATCCTGGAGAAATTACTTGAAACTCAAGAATCTGGTGACCATAAGGAAGAGCTAGTGAAGACTGCTGCCCATGGAGATGTTGCTAAAGTGGATGACTCTCAGTCCTTTTCTTGTCCAGAAAATCTTCATTCTTGAAAATGGTGCTGCCTCCCCTTAGCTCTGTCACATATGGATATATTTAAAAGCCACACCTTGCAATTCTGTTTCCTTAGAGCTTTGCACATAGCAAGGGTTTGAGAAATGTGTACTGATTTTTTTCCCCTTCATGCCTTCCACTTTCCCACTCTGATTTGTTTCTCTTATCCCTTTCTTTCTTTTTTTCTTTTCTTTTCTTTTATCCTTTCCTTCTCTTCTCTTCTTTTCTCTTTCCTCTTCTTTCCTTTTTTTTGGTGCATACCATGCTGGGAATTGAACCAAGGGCCTCACACATGCTAGGCAAACATCCTACAATCTCAGCCCTCCTCCCCTCTTTCTTATGTTTATAAATTCTGTACCATCAGTGTTGTCCTAAGTATTGAGGATTTAAAGATGAATTAAACACAGTCACTGCTGGGTCATTTTATTGTTTTGTAAAACTTATGTAAAATAGTGATTTATTTGCTGGCTACTTTTCCCACACATATATTCCCATTCTCTCTTCTCTCTTTCTTTCTCTCTCTATGGCTTGCTCTCTCTCTCTTCTCTTTTTCTCTCTCTCTTCCATGAGACAGAATAAGTGCTAGACTCTGAGGCCTCAAGGGGTTTGAAGGTCCAGGGTTTAGAGTGGGTGGAGAAAGAGAAAGAGCAGGAAATAGTTTTTCTAGGGATTGATTTTTAACTTCCTCCCCACATCAATATACCCTTCACAGAGCTAGTTAATTATCAATTTTTGTGAGAAAGCAAGGCCGTCCTTCTCTTTTGCAAGCCCTCTGAGCACAGCAGGCTATGCGCCATCCACCTGCAGCTAGCAAAAACATCTTGATGACCCCCTGAGCCCTCTGTGTGCCTTAGGACAGTGCAGCAAGCTACTGTGCATTTCACCTTTTAAAATCTTGTTTCTTTTCCCTCTCCTTTTCTTCTACTTCTTCGAAAGTTGATAAAGATATTTAAAATTTTCCATCTGGTAAACTAAGATTAAATAGTTGGTCTTTTAGTAGTTCCTTTAATTCCCCACCCCCAGTGCTGAGGAGAGCTAGGCAAGTGTATCTCCTGAAGCCCCACACCTCGGCCCTCCCTTATTTTTTTTAACATCTGCTATGCTTTTAAAATTTTCATGACTCTAAATTACCCAAGATCGCTGTTTTTCTCTTGAATAAGACTGCGATGATGTCATACTTTATAAACTGAATCCCTCTCTGTACTCCTGTATAAAATGACTATCGTTCTTTAAATCCCAGAATTAGGTTTCCTGATGGTTAATAAATGTTTAATTGGATATGTCAATATATTTTATTCAGGTTTACTCTCACTTCTTTGTTTTTTCATCCTTCTCTTTGCAGTAATTCTTCAGATATTCTTTTAATGATGATATGCAGGTAAGTAAATGGTCTTAGAAAAGATAAACTATGCATTAAGATAAATTAAGAAAAGACAGAAGGAAAGAAAAGAAGGTGTTGCTTTACCAACATTAGGCCAAATAATCTTCATAGTAGAAAAAATGACTAGAGACAAAGAATACGACACAATGATAAAGGAAGACATAATTCTAAATGTCTGTACAGCTAACAACAAAACTCCAAAGTACATGAAGCAAAAAATGAAAGAACTGAAAAAAGAAATAGACAAATCCATAAATATCAGGAGTGGATAGCAATACCATATTTTCAGCAACTGTTGGAACTAATAGATGGAACGTCAGCCAGGTGTAAAGGACAAGATGCAAACAGCACAATTGCTATGGTTTGAATATAGGTCTGTCCCCGCTGGAACCCATTTGGAATTGAATCTGCATCTTGAAATACTGAGAAGTTGGAAACTTAATATTAAGAGGGTAGAAACTTAATTAGACTATGGTGTTCAGAGGTGGGGCTCTGAGTCGTGAATAAGATTCGATAAGGACATAGAATTCTGGTAGCTTTATAAGAAGAGACAAAGGAGCTGGAACACATACACACACATACATGCACGCACATGCACACACACACATGCATGCACGCACGCACGTATATTTTCTATTTTTCAGCACACAGTGGTTTGTGAAGCCTCAGGACTCTAAGCAAGGCAGCAGTCACCAGATTTGGCCTCTTGACCTTGGACCAGAACCTTGAGCAAAAATAAACTTATTTTACAACTTACCCAGTCTTTGGCATGGTGCAACTACCAAGAAAAAACAGACTAAGCCACAATCTACGGGTGACGTGCCGTATGATTCATTTATGTAACATTTTTTATATACTGAAATGTAGAAATGAAAGCAGATGATTGGTTTCCAGGGTTTGGTGAGGAGGTTGGGAGGAGGTAAGTGTGGTGGTGAACAGGCTGCAGGATGAATCCTTGTGGTTTTGGAACTATTCTGCATTTTGATCACAGTATTAGATACACAAACTCATGTAATCAAATGACATAGGGCCAAATACACTGATAAACACACAAATAAGAAAAGTAAAACTGGGACAATTTGGACAACTTCAAATTTGAAGAAGTTCAAATTTTTCTGCAAAACAAAAATTTTAATTGGTAAAATAAATAAATAAATAAAGCAGTCAGAGGTCGGGAAACCAGCCCTCTTTGGCTGCTGTTACAGGCTCTTACATCTTGCTGTTTTGTGTTGTTGAGGACATGACAGAGGTGCTTGATGAATGTTCATTTATTCTGAAATTAGTTGATAGGATTTTCAAACACATGCATGTTTTCTACCTGTGCCCTGCTCTATTGGTATTAAAAAGCACTAATCAAAGTGCTTTCAGGAAAGTGAATGAAGGGCTGAGAGCATAGGTCAGTGGTTGATTACTTGCCTAGCATGTGTGAGACCCTGGTTTTGATTGTCAAATATAAAACTAAGGCAGAAAAACAAAGGCAAATGAGAGTAAATGAGTTTTTGAGTCCCAACAGTAATTTGAGAGTTAGATGGGTATAATGGGGCTAATCATATTTCTCTGTGCTGATTCTTACTGTGATGGGCATAAAAAGAAGAACAAGATTTTATTTGCTATACAGAAATAAGTGGGATCTACAATGATATGACTTATTATTATATACATTCAGGGATACCATTGGCCAAAATTTGTCTCCTAGAATACTGTCACTAGACCCAGTGTCGAGACGCACTGGTGGATCTCAGTTGTTTGTCTTTAAAACTTAATTTTGGTGATACTGGGCTTTAACCCAGGGCTTCACACTGAGCTATGTTCCTGGCACTCTTTTTTTTCCAAATATCTTTCTTTTATAATTTTAAGACAGGCTCTCACTAAGTCACTAAATAGCCCAAGCTGGGCGTTAACTTGCCAGGAGTCCTCCTACCTCAGCCTCCCAGAGTGCTTGGAATCACAGGCATGTGTCCTCACTTGCTGGGATTGCAAGCATGTGCCACCATGTCCAGATTATTTATTTTTATAGTTACAAACAAATTAAACTGCAGTTGATTCAAGGTTGTTCTAGTAATGAAGTTACCTTCACTTTCTTGATTTTTGGGATGCTTTGACAATGAGAAAATTCTTCTGCCTTAAATTTGCACATCATAATATTGCTTTAAATTAAACACACAATTCTTTTACTTTACATTGCCATTATTTGCTTATTCTCAAGAAATTGCATCATGTGTGCAAGACCTGTATTTTATGAAAGAAAAAATATTCCATGAAAAGATGGCAAGGTGGTTATACTAACATCAGACAAAATAGATTTTAAATAAAAAACATTTACAAGAGCTGGCCATGGTGGCACATACCTGTAATCCCAGCACTTTAGGAGATTGAGGGCAAAAAGATCACAAATCTGAGCCCAGTCTGTGCCACTTGGTGACTTACTGAGAATTTGTTTCAAAAAAATAAAATAAAAAAGGTTAGGGCTGTAGCTCTATGTGAAGATGCTGGGTTAGAGCTTCAGTGGGGGAAAAAATGTTTAAAAGAAACAAAGAAGGGTCGGGCATGGTGGTGAGCTCCTGTCTCAAAAAACAAAAAACAAAATAAACAAGGATGTTATATATTAACAAAAGTTACAACCCTACAGGAAGTCATAACAATTATAAAAATTTACAAATCGAGGGCCGTGGGTATATCTCACTGGCACAAGCACCAGCTTGGAAAGTGCAAGGTCCTGAGTTTGAGTCCTGGTACCAAAAAAGAAAAAAAAGTTACAAATCTAACATACGAAGCCAAATGTATGAAGCAAAAAGTTAACAGACTTGAAGAGAGAAACAGTTGTACAGTGATAATTGGAGACTTAAGTACCCTACTTTCAGTTATGGATAGAACGACCAGATAGTATACAAGTGAGGAAGTACCAGATTTAAAAAACTTGACAAACTAAATAGACCCAGCAAATATATACACAGCACTCACTCAATCAACAACATAAAGACATCATTCTCAAGAGCACATGGGGTATCCCCCAGGACAGACCATATGTTAGGCTACAAATTGAATCTCAATAGTTTTTAAAAGACTGATATCACATAAATCATCCTCTTTGACCACAGTGGGATAAGGTCACAAAACAACAACAGAAAATAGGACAAAGCTCACATACTTGTGGAAATTAAATACCAATGAGCCAAAGAAGAAATATCAAGAAATACTAGAAGACATTTTGAGATGAAATCACCACATACCAAAATTTTTGGGACACAGTTAAAACTACTTAGAAGACAACTTTAGCTGCAAATTCTTACCTTGAGAAAGACAAGATCTCAAAAGACCATCTTAAATTACACCTCTGGAAAGTAGAAAAAGCAACAACAAAACCTTAAGCTAGTAGAAGGAAGGAACTAACAAAGATAGTGGTAAGTGAAATAGACATTAGAAAAACAATAGGTATGACTAAGAAACCAAAACTGGTTTAAAAGGTCAACAATATTGACCAATCATTATCTAGATTCACTAAGAAAAAAAGAAAGAAGAGTCAAAATTACTGGAATAAGAAGCGAAAGTGGGACATTTCTATTGCTTCTACAAGAAGAATAGGATTATAAGAAAGGCTATGAGCAGTTGTACGTCGAAAGTAGGTAACAATTAAAATGGACAAATTCCTAGAAACACACAACCTACCATGACAAAATCAGCAAGAGGAGACTTCCAGGAAGATGATGGAGAGATAAGTAGCAACAAATCAACCTCTTTATGATGTGGAATCCAGACACTGGAAAAAAAGAACTTGGGAAAGATAAGAAGGAGGCAAGCAGATCCCTGTGACACACGAGGGTTCTCAAAGGAAAATTCACAGAGAAAGTGAAGGGTCAGACTTCAATACAGAAAAAGGAAATAGCAATTCCCACTTTCTCCCCAACTTCTGACTTGTGGTGTGGGACAAAAAGGTCGAATCTACAGAGACATAGTGAAAGCAGGTGACTTCAGAGATCTCTGGGGAGAAACGCATCGGTGGAATAGAGCAGTGGATGCTATGGGCTACAACAGCTGGTGAGTGACTCAAGCTCAAGTGATTGCTTTGTGCCCTAGAAAGGGTGTTTGGTCAGATTCCACTATAGAGAGGGGTCATCTGAACCTAGGACTCAGAGCATCCATGAATTAGCTTCATCTCAGGGTTCCCAGTGTTAAAATGTCACAGTGACTGGGTGAGGGACAACCACAGGAGGCATCCAGGGACAAGGAGCCAAGGTCAGGCCAGTAAGAGACATCTATAGTGTTGTAAGCAAGGGACAATGAAAAATCAATCTAACAGCTGCTAGATGATGCAAAGAAGAATAACATAATATTGATTGGAGTCAATGAAAAAGGCAAGAGAACATAAATGACACACACAAAAAACCTGTTCACAGAAGTAATGGCAGAAAACTCCTCAAGCATGGAAGAAGAATTTGACATACTGATAGATAAGTGAGGCATATAGAGTGCTAATTAGCTAGAATCAAAAAAATCTAAACTGAGGGATATAATAGTCAAGAGTCAAGAAATTCATCACAAGAACAGAATGTTAAAAGCTGTTAGAGAAAAAGAAACAAATCACCTATAAAGGAAAACCCATCAGAATCACAGCAGATTTCTCAGCACAAACCCTAAGTCAAGGAGAGCTTGGAGTGAAGCATTTCAATCCCTAAAAAGAAAAATAATCTCCAACCTAGTTTGATGTGCCCCACAAAATTAACTTTCAAAACTGATGGAGAAATAAGATACATCCATAATAAAGAACCCTTGAAGAAATTCATGACCACCAAATTAGCACTCCAGAAAGTTCTGAAGGATATTCTAGAAAAAGACAATGAAGAGAATTCCATTAACCCAAATAGAGTGAATCCACCAGGCAAGTCAAGGAATTAAACATAAGGAAAAGGAAGGGAATCAACAACAAGAAAATAACATGACAAGAATAAGTCCATACATAATAGTTTTAACCATAAATGTGAGTGGTCTCAATTCACCAATCAAAAGAAACAGATTGGGAGACTGAATCAAGAAACAAGATCCAACAGTATGCTGCATATGAGAAACACATTTAACTAAAAAAATTCATAGACTGAAAGACAAAGGATGGAAAATAATGCTTCATGCATTGGGAACCTGGCAAAAAGGGGGTAGCTATTTGCAAACAAAGTGGATTTCAAGCCAAGACTGATCAGAAGAGACAAAGCAGGTCCTAACATAGTTGTTAAGGGAACAATCCATGAGAAACAGAGAACAATCATAAGTATATATGCACAAAATACCAGCACATCCAACTATATAAAATAAGCACTAATGAATATGAAAAATGAGATCAGCACCAATACAGTTGTTATGGAGGACCTCCAGTCCTCACAGTCACAAATATATAGATCAGATAGACAAAAAAAATCAACAAAGTATCAGAGCTGAACCAAACCTTCGAACAAATAGACTTAGTATCTACAGAGTGTTCCACCCCACAACCACAGAATGCATATTTTCCTCAGCAGCACATGGAACTTTCTCGAGAATAGACCACATACTACATACTAGCTCATAGAGCATACTTAAGTAAATGCAATGGAATTGAGACAATCTCACAAATATTATCAGATCACACTGCAGTGAAACTAGAAATCAATTGCAAAAGAAACCACAAAAACTACATAAACACATGGAAATTAAATGACACCCTCCAAAACAACCAATGGGGAACAGATGAAATTAAAGAAGAAATTAGTTTCTAAAATTAAACTACAGTGCCAGTGTGACATACCAGAACTCATTGGGGCCGTGAAATCAGTCCTATGAGTGACATTTATAGTAGTGAATTCCCACAAAAAGAAAAACAGAACAAGCTCAAATAAATAACCTGATGTTGAACCTTGAGCTTCTAGAAAAAGAAAAGCAAGTTAAATCCAAAGCATGTATGAGGGAGGAAGTTATAAAGATTGGAGCAGAAATTAATGCATTCGAGACTAAGAAAATGGTACAATGAATCAAATAGTTGTTTCTTTGAAAGATGAAATAAAATAAATCCTTATCCAAACTTGCCAAAAAAGTTTTTATTTTTATTTATTTTTTTTTTTGGCGGTATCGGAGATTGAACTCACAACCTTGCGCCTGCCTGACAGGCGCATAAGCCGCTGAGCCAAACTCCCAGCCCTAGTTTTTTGAGGCAGGGTCGCACTGTGTAGCTCAGGCCAGCCTTGCGCTCGCGTTGTAGCCCAAGCCGGCCTCGAACGCTCCTCCTACCTCAGCCTCCCGAGTGCTGGGATTAAAGGCGTGCGCCACCACACCCGGCTCCAAAAAAGTTTTTAAAACGGAAAGGAAAGGCCTAAATTCATGCAATTGGAAAAGAAAAGAGAAAATCAAATGAATCCTGCAGAAATCTAGAAGATTATCATCCACTTTGAGAACCTTAAATAAGATGGAAAACTCAAGAGAAATGGACAAATTCTTAAATAAACATGAATCACCAAAGCTGAATCAAGAAGATATGAAAATTCTAAATAAGCCAATACCAGTCAATCAGTCATTAAGTTAAATGTGTCTCTGAAACTGAGGAACTGGGTGAGGGATATAGCTTGGTGGCACATTACCTGCCTGGCAAGCTTGAGGTCCTGAGTTCATTTCCTGGTTCCCCCACCAAATGTTTTTAAAAATGAGATCGAGGAGGTAATACAAAATAAATACCAACAAAGCAATGCCCAAGTCCTGACAGATTCACTGCTGAATTCTATAAGAAATTTAGAGAATATCGAATGCCAGTATTCCTCAAGTTCTTTAATGAAATTGAAAGGGAAGCAGTACTCCCAAATTCATGCCCAGAAGCAAGCATTGCCTTGCTAAGAAAACTAGAGAAGAATCCAGCCAAAAAAGAGAACTACAGGCCAGTCTCCCGTTTTTGAACATAGATGAAAAACTCTCAATAAGATACTGGCAAGCAGAATACAGCAAATCATCAAAAAGATTATCTACCATGACCAAGTAGGATTCACCCTCAGGGCTGCAGGGATGATTGAGCATACACAAATCAATAAATGTAATAGAGCACATTAACAGAACCAAGGACAGAAACCACATGATCATCTCAATAGATGCATGAAAGGTATTCAACAAAGTCCACCACCCATTCATGATAAAAAAAAGAAAACTACAGAAAATAAGCCTAGGAGGTCTTTACCTCAATCTGGTAAAAGCCATCTATGAAAAACCAATGGACAGCATCTTTCTAAATGGTCAAAAATTGAAAAATTTCATTCTAAAATTGGGAGCAAGACAAGGATGCCCACTATCACTGCTTCTGTTCAATATAGTTATGGCAACATTAGCCAGAGCAATTAGACAAGAAAAAGAATGTGGATAGGAAAGAAAGAAATTAAATTTTCATTATTTGCTGATAACATGATACTCTACATAGAACACCCCAAAAACTCCACCAAAACACTCCTAAAATTAAAAACCAAATTCAGCAGCACAACAGGAAACAAACTCAACACACAAAAATAAATAGCATTCCTGTACACAAATAACAAACTCATTGAGAGGGAAATTTGGGAAACAACACCTATCACAATAGGATCAAGAAAAATGAAATAATTCACAATAAATCTAACAAAGGAAGTAGAAGACTTATACATTGAAAACTACTGGACTCTGTAAAAGGAGGTCAGAAAATAGAAATGTAATCCTTGTTCCTGATAGGCAGAACCAATACAGTGAAAATGGCCATACTTCCAAAAATCTTGTACAGATTTAATGCAATTCCAATAAAAATACCAATAACATAGCTCACAAAAATAGAAAAAACAATCCTAAAATTCATATGGAGCCAGAAATCTAGAATAGCAAAAGCAGTTATGAGCAACAAGAGCAAGACAGGGGACATCATGATCCCCAATTTGAAACAATAGTACAAAGATACCATGAAAAAACAGCATGGTACTGGCAAAAACAAAACAAAACAAAACAGACTCA